>JAODAL010015000.1:0-85436 GCA_025379985.1 Phyllomedusa bahiana
CTTTTGGTTCCACCGTTTTCAAGGGGCATGGCAGTTTTGATTAAAATGTCCCATTTTTCCACAATTGTAGCACTTAACAGGAAGATGTCTGTCTTTAAGGTTTTCTCCTCACAGATAAGCAGCGATCTCTACTTGATTAGAGTGTCATCCTTGGTTTAATTCAAATCCTTTTGCACCTTGCAACAAAACACTAGGATTACAGGTACGCCACTCTAGTTTTTTAGGTTGATTTAAGTTTTCTTTTTCTCCTACATCAGTATATTCCATCTGTATTTTCTTCACCTGGTTAAACACAAATGTCCCAAAAACTTGCACTTCTCAATTCCTTTCTTTCCCTCTCGCATCTTCACTACTTGGCATGCTGTCATTTTCTCCTTTTCTATCTTTGGTGCTTAAATTCCCTATTGTGCTGTCCAGGTACTTATCTTTATTATTATTATCTTCCCTTTTTCATGGAAGAACGCCCTGTGTTATATAATTTTTTGCCTATCTTTTCTCAGGCAGAGTACCTATCCATTCTACATTTCTGGCATGGTGGGTACTATGCACTCACATGTGCTTAGTGTGTGCTTGCAGGTTCCCATCAAAGCCTTGTACCTCTAATTGGGTTCTCAATCTACTTCATAAATAAATATCACCACAGTATTCTTTCTGCTTTTTTTATTACCAAGAAAAAAAATGTGCTCAGTTACTTAACCTTCAACAACTCCAGAGCAACTGCTCTGTACACATGCCAAGGGCTTTCTAAACAAAAACAAAACAATCTTACTTTCTCAACTTCTTAATCACGGTGGGACACTTGGTGGTCAAAGATCATAAAACCTCTAATCGTAATTTTTCCTCATTCATCCAAAGTCAGTTCTTCTGGTTATTTAATCTGAAGCTGAAGTGAACTCTAAAAATATCTAGGGGGACATGTCTGAAAACTGTCTTGGTCTAAGACTTTTCTTGTTGTCCATATCAACCAATCAGCGTTCCCCTTTAATTTCATATAGTGCTCTGAAGAAATGAAAGGGGAACCCTGATTGGGGTGACGGGGCTGAAGACATAAGATGGCTGGGCACCAGTTCAACTACTGAGCAGGATCTGCTCCCCTCACAGGATTCCTCCCAGGCCCTGGTCTGTGGCCCCTAGCTGCGTAAAACCTATCAGAGCCGGGAGGGACTTCTACAGCATCGCTGTGCCCTAGATGTTAGTTCAGGGCTTAAACCCTCCAGGGAACTAGCCCGGTGAGCATGCCATGCTGTCGACAGTGGGGCAGCTTCAGATGCCGCTGGCCAACTTACTAATGCCCGTTCCTACTCCCGGAGCCAGGCAGGACCACGGGGTCCTGCTACAGTAAGTCACTGGCCTAGCAGGGCCTCCACAGTGTCTCCAGACATGGATGCAGGGGAGCGCAGGGGCAGGGGACTCCTTGCAACACAGTCCCAGCGCTTACTGCTTCACTGCAAGTCGAGCGCCAGGAAGCAGTGCCAAAGGACTCTTCCCCCTTAAAGGAGTTGTCTCATTACGAGCTTTAAAGCCTTCCAGTTGTCCCTGGTAAGTTAAAAACTGAGGGGCGTGCTTCTTGGTCTGTATGTTTGCTCCCTCTCCCCCCTCCCTCAGCACAAGGCGCTACGTAACTTCTATACAGGGGGGGGGGGGTTTTTGCTCTAGAGTTCCCCGTGTGTGCCTCCCTGGTCTTTTTCAGGGGGGCGTCTAGAGTGTAGAGGGGAATAATGCTGTGTAAAATAGAGCAGAGGGGATGCTTGTTCCTATACCCCCTGTTTTGCTTCAATTTCCCCACTCTCCAGCAAAAAACAAGGGCATGTTACTATACTCAGGATGTCCCCCTAATACAAAAAAAAAAGTATTCACTGCCTGATTTGTTGTTATATAGTCCCCGTTCCAAAAAAAATATCAGATTATATAACAGACGGGTCACTGCTTCACATTACTGTGTAGAGAGCGGGAGGAAGCGGGACACAAGGGTTAATCCGGGCAGCTCGGCCTCCCCAGAGCCCCTCCCTCCCCCCCCTCCTCCTCCCTCCATACAGAACTTCTGTCGGGAGGGGCTCTTGCTTGACCTGTCTTCAAAGGTGATGAGTCATTCAGATGACAGCATTAAGAAAAGACAACGGGTCGGCTAATAGAGATTTGAGAAGTGATGTAAAAATACAAAACGGGGGTTTATCAAAATCGTGAACTTTTGAAAATTAAACAAAATTTTTTGCAAAGTGCTTGTTTTTTAAATTTTTTTAATTAAAACCCAATCATTGTAGGGACAACCCTTTATGCGCCCCCCGTTTGGTTTGGCTGCAGGGCAGGCCCCACGGGCATGCCCCCAGCCCCCTTTGCCCTTTTTTTCCTGTTTTTTCCATGAAAATCAGCACAGGCCTGCTATTCTCAGTGTCCCACCATGTCCAGGGGGCCACCGGGGATTTCCACTGCTCTTCTGTGTGCCAGTCTGAGCATGGTTAAGGTCAGGGCTCCACTCCAAAACACAAATTCTCTTTTCAACTGCTCTAGTTGAGTAATTTGTGAAAGCTATGAGTCATTGTATAAAGCAACATCTCTTCAGCATCAAGCAAGGGACCGCTGCACGTACAATCTTTTGATACATTTTTAAACTCATTGTTTCCTCAATAATCACAAACTGTTGAGGACCAAAGGTGCAGCAAAGAAGCTCTAAACCATAATGCTCCCCCATTAGGCCTCACAGCTAAGAAGAAGTTTTGGTGTTGGTGTGTAGTGTTCTTTATCTTCCTAACATAGTAGTGCATTTGCATTTGTGTTACTTATGTCTCATCAGTCTACAAAACATTTTTCCAGAAGCATTGTAAAACCTTCTAATAGTCTATGGCAGGATGGAGTGTTTAATGTTTTAGACAGCAATGGCTTCCTTCATGGTGTCCTTCCATGAACTTCATTCTTGTTCAGAGTTTATCTAACAGTGGACACATGGACAGAGTCTTCCTGTTCTCCTCATGTTCTTTCCCACCTCTTTCAGTATTGCCCAATTTTATCTTGTGAGCTTAACAAGATGTCCAAATTAAAATAGAATTCAGGTGTACATGCTTTGCGCTACATATATTAAGGGCATGTCCCATATATTAACCCCTTAACGACCCTGGATGTATGAGTACGTCCCAGGGTCGCTAAGGGGCTTTGCAGGGGAATCGCTCCGCGACCCCCCTGCACTGCAACCGGGTGTTAGTGGCTAATCGCCCCTAACACCCGGCAGTAACAGCGCTGGCGGGTGGCGCTGCTCGCTGGTGCTGTTTAACCCGTCGACCCCGACAAAGATTCCGCGGCGTCGGGTGAAGACGATCGGGCCGCGCACCGATCGTTAGGGCAGGCACCGCCGGCATAGTGCAGCATCCGACGCCCCGGACACGGAGTGGGGAGCTTGTGAACGCTCCCGTCACGCCAGTCCCGGTTTTTCCCACTTCCGGCCCGTAGACAGGAAGGGGGGAAACCGCCATTTTTTGTACACTCTAATGCTTTCCCTATAAAGTTACCCCTGTATTAAACCCCTTCCACTTTGGACGTTTGGCATCCCCTACGGAAGTGACTTCCCGAAAATGGACGATCTACGCCCCTGGCGCCGCGCGGGCTTTGCGGGGCGACCCGGCAGATCGCGACAGAACCGGGGAAATTACCGCTACTTCATGTCCCTCACCCCCAGCCGCGGGTGAAAACGCTTTTTTTACCGCAGCCTGTCATGGCTGCGATAAAAAAGCCGCGGGCAAAAGGGAGTGAGCTCCTGCGCCTCCGATCCGGCCCAGCAACCCGGGCCCTTTTACCCCCCCCCGGATTTTTTTGAAAGATCCGGGAAGTCTGGTGAGGGTCACCAGCCCACAATGCATTGGGGCATGGTGCAGTCGTTGCCAGGGGGACCTGTGCACAGCAGTAACACTGTGCCAGGTCTATTCAAACAGCAATCAAACGATTGCTTTTCCCCAGGGGGATTTGTTTTTCCAAATCCCCACTGGGAAAATTAAAAAAATGAAAAAAAGTAAAAAAAAAAAAGTAAAAAAGTAAAACACAACACAAAAAAAAAAATTAAAAACACGTACACCGCCCTTTTCCCCCCTTTCAAACCCCAAATGCCCCCAAAAAAATCAAAAATAAATAAAGTACCCATTTTGGAAATGCCGCGTGCAACCCCCACCCTATAAATCTGTCTTGTTTTTTTCCGTACGGAACGCCGTAAAAAAAAAAACAAAAAACATCACAGAACTGCGATTTGTCTTCTGCAGCACAAAAAAAGGAAATAAAAAGCGATCAAAAAACATATAAACGCCAAAGTTGTAATTTTTTTAAAAAGCCAGTTCATCCCGCAAAAAAAGACTTCATTCTGTATTGAAAAAAAAAAAAGTTAAACTCTCAAATACAGCGATGCATAAATATTATTTAACACAATAAAAACACTTTTTTTTTTTTTTTTTTTTTAAAGTTCAAATTAAAAAAAACATATAAATAGGGACCCCGCCGTAATCGTTTCGACCCAGACAGTAAAGCTAACTAGTCAGGGATCTGCCTGACCTGTTAAAAAAAAAAAAACACTCGGATTCAGTATTTTCTTCACCCCCCCCAAAAAAAAAAGGGATTTAAAACTGATAAAAAAGTTTGCCCCCCCAAAAATGATACCAAAAAAAAACGTCAACTCCCCCCGAAAAACAAGCCCCACCACTCCGTACACAGAAAAAAAAAAAAAGTTAGGCTTCAGACATGGCGAGCAAAACGGTTTTTTCCCTTTTTGAAAAAAGTGTTTTTATTGTGTAAAAGAAATAAAAAAAAAAAAAAAATATAAAAATTTGGGGTATCGCTGTAAAATCGTATCGACTGAAAAGTCAGTTAACTGCACGGGGGGACCGCTTAAAAAAAAAAAAATAAAATCACTACCGGGAATGTTTGTATTTTGTTCAAAATCCCTCACAAAAACCTTACAAAGTGATAAAACAGCATATCCCCCCATAGGGGGACTAAAAAAAAACCAAACTCATCCCCAAAAAACAAGCCCATAATCACTCCGAAAAAAAAAAATGAAAACGTTATGGCAAAACAGAACAGGACAAATAAAAACGAAATTTTTTATAGACCTTTTCTATTGTGAAAAAGTAATAAAACATAAAAAAACTAAAAAAAATCTTTTTTGCAATTGTCCGACCCCCTTTAAAATGCCGGCAACGCTTTAAAAATGAAAAACCAAAAAAACAAAGGCGGAATTTTCGTTTTCCCCTCATTTTCTACCCAATCAAAAAAAAAACTTTGGAAAACCTGTGCACCCAAAATGTACTACACCCTAGGAGTCTATGGGCGGCTGAATCCAAAATGGGGTGACTTTGGGGTTTCCCCCTGTTCTGGTACTTTGGGGCTTTGAAATGCACATGGCCCCTCAAAATCGGTCCAAAAGCCAAATAGCGCCCCTTTCCTTTTTCCCCTGCCATGCCCAAAACTTTTTTTACCCCATGTAGGGTATTGCCGAACTTTGGGAAAAATTGCGTAACAAAGTTTTGGGTGCTTTTTTACCAGGATGCCTTTTAAAAATTAAACATTTTCAGCTAAAATTGCAGATTATTGGGAAATTTTTTTTTTTAATTTTCACAGCCTAACGCTAAAAAATTTTTTGACACACCCTGTGGGGGGTTTAACTCACTCACCCTGGAAAAATTCCTTAAGGGGTGTATTTTCCAAAATGGGGTATTTTTAGGGGGGTTTAAATTAATTTTTTGCACCCTTTGGGTGTCCGCAAACCTAAATGGCCCCCAAAAAAAAATCGTAATGAAAATGAACCCCAAGGGCCGGAAAGGGCTTCCTCCATTCTGGGGCTTGGGTTGACCAAAATAAGCATTGGGGCCCATTTCTTTGAATAGTATAAAAATTAAAATCTGCAAAAAAATGAAATTTTGAAATTTCTTCCAGTTGCTTTAATTCCTGTAAAACACCCAATGGGTTAATTAAAACTTCCCAAATGTGGTTTTGAATACATTAAGGGGGTATTTTTTTTAGATGAGTCATTTATGGGGGGATCTAACTACAGGCAAACAAAATCACGTTAGAACTGGATGGGCCCCCAAAAAAAAGAAAATTGCAAAATTTTTTGAAAATTTGAAAAAATTTACTAAAATTTTAAGCCCCCATGCGTAAAAAAAAAAGACATTTAAAAATTTTGCCAACCTACAGTAAAATATGGTAGATGGTAGGGTTTTAAACTTTTTTGGGGGGAAAAACTATCTGTCTTACATCAAAAATTTTTGAAGTTTGAAAATTTTGGGAAATTTTTAAATTTTTTTACGATCTTTGTATTTTTTACAAAAAACAAGCATTTTTTGGGGCCCAAAATTTCTTATATCTTAAAGCACAAGTTCACGAAAAAACAATCTCTGAATCATGGGTAGGGGAAAAGTGTCAAAAAAGTTATTCTCACATAAAGTGACAAGACGATTTTTAAAAATGGGGCTCGTCAAGAGGCCAAAAATGGTCCGGGGGTAAGGGGTTAAAAAATCGCGTCCCCTAGGGGTCAAGCCCCTAGGAGATCAAGTTACGTGAAAAAAAAATAAAAAATTTTTAAAGTACAAAAAAAGATCAAAAGTTCAAAACACCCCCCTTTCCCATTTTTTCAATAAACATTAAAATAATAAAAAAGTTTCACATATTGGATCGCCGCACGAAAAAGTCTGTCTATAAAAATATAACTCATTTACCCGTATGTAACACGTAGAAAAAAAAAACCAAACCCAAAATTGCGTTTTTTGGTCATTTACTCACTCAAAAAATGGAAAAAAAGTGATCAAAAAAAGTCGCTCACCCCAGTGCTAGCGATAAAAATACAATTTCACCCAAAAAAAAAAGCACCCTCACTGATTCCGTAGTTTAGTCAAAAAAGTTATTGGTCCACAAAATGACACCCACCCAAATTTCAAAAATAAAAAATTTTTTGGAATTTTTTTACGGTACCAAAACTTTTAAAGGGAAACCCCCTACATTTATACAGAGAACACATTATTTTCCCAAAGATTGAACGCCTAAAAGCAAAACCCCCGGAAACAGGGGAAAATATTTTTTTTTCAAAATTTGTCCTTTAGAAAGTACATTTGCCCCGTAAAATAAAACCCCTCAATGTCTATTGGGGGGAAAAATAAAAAAAGTTATGGCTCTGGGAAAGGGCAGGAGAAATTTTTGGCGTTTATTATCGAAAAAATTTAAATGGGCAGGTTTTTATTTTGATCGGGATTTTTCGTCACGCATAATTTAGGTTAAAACTGCCATTCTATTAATATTGCACCATTTTGGGCGTTCCTGTCAGTTTGGGGGCCCGGAAATCAGCTTGAGAATAAAAAGGTAGCTGGGTGTGCGACGTCTTGACGGGTGTGTAGGGTTGGGATTGGCGGGAAAAAATCACGACCCGTTTTACATAGAACAGCCCTTTCCCTTTTTCATGTCATGTGTGTCTGTGCTCAAGAGCAGGATCTCTCCCCAAAACAGCCCCAGCTTTTATGTGAACTTTAGAACATAGGTAGATTAAGATTTTTATTTCATTTTTATTTGGGCTGGAATTTTAAAAAAGCTTAGCGCTGTACAGCCGCGGGGGGGGGAGGGGAGGGGGGAGTGCGGGCGAACACAGCGAACAAGACAGACAGGCGGCAGGCAGGGTTTTTGAAAGAGAGGGGAAATTGTGTGCCCAGCCCTTGCTTTGCCCTGCATTGAAATGGGTTTTTATTAACAGTTTTTGGCCAGTTTTGGTGAATATTAGCTTGTATTTTGTGAAACCTTACTTAATTAGATCAGATCTTTTTAGTAACGCAGGTGTATTTGATGGGTGCAAAATCACCTTTTATTATCTGTACACGATTTAATTTTTTTTTTTTTTTCATTTTGGGCGCAGCTCATTTTTTTCAAAACCACTTTGTTTTTACAATGGGAACAGAACTTTTCAGTCACCAAAGGTGTATTTATGGGTGAAAAAAACCATGTTTTATTTCCTTACATAATTTAATTACGTTTTTTTCATTTTGGCGCAGTCCACTTTGTTAAAAACCCCCATTTTTTAAATTACATGGGATACAGAATTTTTCTAGTCACCGCGGGTGTATTTATAGGGGCAAAAACCCCCTTTTATGATCCATACATTTCAAATAGGTTTTTTTTTACTTTGGGGGGCCGTTTTTTGTTCATAGACCCACCTTGCACTTAAATTTGAATACAGAAAATTTTGTAGTCACGGGGGTGTTTTTTTATAGGTACAAAAAAACCATTTTTTTATCCTTCAATAATTTTTTTTTTTACTTTGGGCGCCCAGTTTTTTTCATAGACCCACCTTGTACTTAAATTTGATCAGCAATTTTGTAGTCCCCGCAGGTGTATTTTAGCTGCACAAACCCTTTTATTATCCGTATACATTTCAAATAGGTTTTTTTTTACTTTGTGCGCCCAGTTTTGTTTCAATAGAGCCCCCTTCATTTAAAATTTTTGAATACAGCATTTTGATCCCGCGGTGTATTTATAGGGCAAAAAACCACCTTTTTACCCTATAATTTTTAAATAGTTTTTTTCCTGGTGGGGCCAGTTTTTTCAAAAGCCCTTGCACTTTAAAAAATTTTTAGCACTTTTTGTTTGCTGCAAAAAAAAGCAATTTTCACCCTGTAACTTCAATAGTTTTTTGCCCGTTTTAATCTCAGTTTGGCGCAATACCCCATCATCAGCATCCGTCCAACTTAAGGAAGGGGTCAAAAGTCAACTCGTTACCCACCACGTGGAAACCTTTTTTTTGAAGACCTCTTTATGACAAAATGGGTTGGGGTCAGAAGGATGTTTAAAAAAAACAAGAGGCCAAAGAGGATATTTTCTCTGCCTTTCGCCCAGTTACTGATCCCTCGAGGAGGGGAAAAGGGGCCCGGGCAAACGGCAAAAAATCCAGGGGGGGTCGGCAACGCCTTGCAGTGACTCTTGCTTGTAGCCCCGCAGCTCCCCGGATGCAAATGTCAGGACGACCAAGTCACCGTGTTGTGATGATGATACGACATTGCATCCAACATGGTCTTTTTCAGCGAATTTGCTTCAGCGCTTCATCAAGGCGGGAGGAAACGATGGGGTAGTGTCAGTACGGGTCCCCCCCCCAAAAAGGGAGAGGGGGTCGCAGAAGTCCCCTGAATTTCCACCCGCCATGACAGCGGGAAAAACCCGCTCCCCCGCTAATCGCCGTCGAATTGGTCCAGACCTCTTAAGCCGGCCTTTTTTAGCAAACCCTCTGAATTCACCAGCTGTCATATCCCCCCCTTTGCCGTAAACGCATCAAAGAGGGAAGAAATTTTGGTGTTTAACCCCCCAACATTCTATCACAGCACGAATGTGAGTTGAAATGGAGGGGAACACTTGGCCAAAAAAGGCCACCCGATGCCGGGGTTTCCAAACCCCTGTACACCCTCTGTCTCCCCCTCCTCCCCCTCGCCACCCCAAAACTTCCTCAGGCCCTGTCTTCAAGATGATCAGGGATCGCCTCCGCTTAAACCCCCCACCTCGCCCTTACCACCAGCACCAACAGAGACCCATCCTCCCCTTTTCCTTCCACCATTTTTTACGACCTGCACGCCGTCGCGCCACTGCGGCAGTCTAGACCAGCCCCTTTTGTCTTCCCCGGGTTTGGGGGCAAAGAAACACTTTAAACCCCAAAACCATCCCCAAAACCCCAGCTATGTCGGCATTTCCCCGGGTTTTGGGCCCTTTGGGAAATGTTGCCGTTCCATCTGGTGGACACAGATGGGTTCCGCCACGTCATGGCCCTTGCCTGCCCCCAATACCAGATGCCGAGCAGGCATTTCTTTGCCAGAAAAGCCGTCCCTACCCTGGCCAGCCACGTGTCATCTAAAATTTCAAGAGCGTTGTCTGCATCTGTGTCTGTAAAAGTCCATCTGACCACCGACACCTGGACTAGTAAGCACGGCTAAGGCCGCTATATCTCTGTGACAGCTCACTGGGTGAGCTGGATGGATGTCTCTGGTGGTGACGGTGGCTCTAAGGGCCCTGGCCACGCTTTTCAAACTCGCAGGGATGGTGCAGGGTTCTTTCCCCCCAAGGTCCTCTGGTGGCATCACGGGCCCAGAGAAACCAGGCCGTGTTGAAATTAATCTGTCTTGGAGACCATCCACACACAGGTCAGGAGCTGTGGACGGCTCCCCGCAATGAGACCGAGCGCTGGCTGGGTGACAAAGAACCTTGTGCCAGGCAAGTGGTGTGCGATAATGGTCAAAATCTGCTGGCCGCCCTTAAGATCGGTAGGCTGGAGCACATCCCTTTCCTGGCACAAAGTCATGAACCTTGTCGTCCAGAAATTTCTAAAGCGCTACCTGGGATTGGACTGCCTGCTAAGGAAGGTCGAGGTCTGAGTTCGCACTTCCACCGTTCGCACCCCTGCTTCGCCCCGCCTGGCTGCTTTTGGCAATGTCAGCTCGGCCTCCCCGTCAACGTCTCATTGTTGACGTGGGTCAACCGCTGGAATTTTCCACCCTTCCACATTTTCCCAGCGATTGTGGGAGCAGCGCAATGCCATTACGAAAGTATGAAAGTGACACATGGCCTGACAAGCAGCGGGGGCGGACCTCGGGGTTTTGAGCCACCGAGAGTGGAGGCAGGTGAAAGGCTCTGCACCATCCTTTGCCGTTTTGTAAAGCCACCAAAATGGTCAGTGCGACAATGCCTTGTCAGCATGAGCATTGTGGT
This sequence comes from Phyllomedusa bahiana, assembly GCA_025379985.1. Taxonomy (NCBI): domain Eukaryota; kingdom Metazoa; phylum Chordata; class Amphibia; order Anura; family Hylidae; genus Phyllomedusa; species Phyllomedusa bahiana. The sequence goes on from JAODAL010015000.1 coordinate 10,702, forward strand.
GATCTTAGTTCTGGAACGATCGTTGGACACTCTGAAACATCAGGTCCCGCCAGCGACGGAGGATGAGACGGACACAGATGCGGACATGGAGCTTTCCTCTCCATCGAATCCACAAGGCCCGACTGTTTCACAATTTTATCGGTCTTCATTAGGCAATGGTTCGGGGTCCAGGGCTAGTGCAAGGTGGTGCCTCAGCTCTCAGGGTGCATCATCTGAGGCAAGTCAGGGCTGTGTTGAAGCTGTGCCGGAGGAAGCGGAGGAGGAGGAGGTTTTCCTGGCCACCGACGTTACCGACGTCCCGGCCTTGGAAAGAGGTTGGTGCGAATTTGAGGCATAGGAGGAAGATGAGGAAGATCAGTTTGCTAGTGCCCCTCGACCCAGAGGCTTGGGAAATCAAGGCTCCATCTCTCACATGAGTGCTTGGATGTCCTTTTCCCTACAACATATCCTCGCATTAAGGCATCAAAAAGAACAACAGTTACTGGGTGGCCACCCCTGGATCCCCGGTACAAAACAAAACTCAGCACTTTCCTTCCACCCACCCAAATAGAGAGTAAAATGCAGGAAATGGAACCCTTTCTGATTGATCAACTGGAGACATCTGTTGCGTCTGCTTCACGTTCTTCAAATGTCACGGTGAAACACGTCAGCGACGTGACAAACAGCAGAGTTTTTTTTTTTGCCAAGTAAACCGCAGTGGCAGCAGCAGGCAATATGGCAGAAGCCTAATGGGTGACCTCTGGCAATCTTTATTTACCACCTCACCAACGCATGTAATGCAGGGCACACATACAACCCCAAGAGACCAGTTAAGTTTCATGGTGCACGACATTGCGTTCAACCCGATTTTTTTGGATGTTTTCCGGCCCCAATTGATTTGGGTTCCAAAATGGATGAATGGCCCCCGAGTCGCTCGCCACGCCTGAGGTGTTGTCCTGCCCAGCGCCAGGTCATATTGAGCGAACCTTCAGAAGCTGGAGGAGTCATTACAGACAAATGCATCCGGTTTCCCCAAGTAATGGGATGTTTGCTTTCATCAAGGGAATCAGGCATGGATCCTATGTGTTGTGGCCCCCAATTCCCGAGTCCCGATTAGTTGGGGTTTTCCATTCCTCTTCAAACAGAAATGGTCCTCTTGAAAAATTTTTTTTTAAAATGAATTTTCTCGCATTTTTATTCTCATTTCCCAAAAAGTATTTTGGGGTTTTGCGGTGTGGAGATGTAAAAGACACCAAGGTTTCATGAAAAAACCCTTTATTCCTTTTACTACTTTATCTTTAGAATTTTTTTGCATTGTCAATGGTTTGAGGTCATTTCTGTGAGATAAGCTATAATTTGGTTTTTGGAACAGAAATGTGGTTTCTAGTGGCTTCTCCCAAAATTTTTTTAATGTGTGAGAGTCTATTTACGTTTTTTGGAGTCATGTTGAGTGAGATCAGCTAAAATCGGGGCCTTGGAACAGAAATGTGGCTTTTAAGTGGCATTTCTCCCTCAAATTTTTAACAGTGGTGAGAAGTCTTTTTTAAAATTTTTTTTGGGTTTGCTGCTTTGAAATGCGAAATATACGGGTGCTTTTAAAAGATGTTGTTTCTAACGAATTTTTTCTTCAAAATTGTAAAAGTGGTCAAGGGTTTGGTTTTGAATTTTTGGGGGGCATTTTCTGTGAAATGCAGTATACTACGGGCCCCTATTCTAAAAAATGGGTTTTTAACAGACTTTTTGTTTTCACAATTGTCAAAAGTGGTTTAAAAGGAATTTTTTTAATTTTTGGGGGCCATTTTGCTGTGTTTGCAGTTACTACTTCCTTTCAAAATTTTTTTTAAAACACCCCTTGTGAATTTCATTTCCAAAAATGGTGTTGAAAATTTCCCTTTTCCCGGCATTTTTTTGTGGGGTCAGGAGGTTAAGGTTTTTACCGGGACAGTTAGTTAAGTCCCGTTCAACTAAATGGTGGTTAAAAGACTCTTTTTCCGGCACTTTTTAATCTGGGGGTCATCAGGTTTGGGGTCATGTGGGCCAGGACAGAAAAATCTTTTTCCAGTTTAACTAAAAATTGTGGTTTTAAAAAAAATCTTTTCCGGCTTTTTAATTGTGGGTCAGGCAGGTTTAATGGTCATACTGTGGTAAAACGTATAGTTAATGTCCAGTTCAACTAAAATGGTGGTAAAAAACTCCCTTTTTCCCGGCACTTTTTAAAACTGGGGGTATGAGGTTTTTGGGGCATGCTGTGGCCCGGCAGAAAAGTCAATTGTCCATTTAAAAAAAAAAGGTTTTTTGGGGAAAAACTCTTTTTGGCACTTTTTTAATTGGGGGTCATGCGGTTTGGGCTCTGCTGTGGCCGGCAGGTATAGTCAATGTTCGTTCAACTAAAAATGGTGGGTTTAAAAATCCCTTTTTAGGCACTTTTTAAATTTTGGGTCGCAGGTTTAATGGTCTACTGTGGGACAGAAACAGGTATAGTCAATGTCCAGTTAAATAAAAAAAGGGGGTTTTAAAGATCCCTTTTTTCCCGGACTTTTTTAAACTGTGGGCATGCAGGTTTTGGGTCATGCTGGTTCCAGGAAGGGATTTCAAAGTCCAGTTCAAGTAAAAAGATGGGTTCAAAATAAAATTTCCCTTTGGCACTTTTTAAATTTTTGTGTCATTTGGGGTTTTAAGGGTCTGTGTGGGACAAGGGAAGGTTAGTGAATGGTCTGGATTTTCTTTCTGTGGCTTTTATAACCCAAGTGTGTTGCCAAAAGATGTAGCATGTATCCAGTTTGCTGTTGTGGATGTTAATTCCAGCTTCTCCATCCCTGTTTGGGTGTAAGAATGAAGGTGGTGTTCTCTCCCAGAGACTTTTATGGTCATCGGCGATAATCTATTATCGACTATCGGAAATCGTCTTGATAATTGCCAATATCGACTATCGACCCGATGACGATAGTCGACGTAATCGCTCATCACTAGCGAGGAGTAAAAAACTAACGTGTCAACAAAAAAAAACACCGGGTCCTTAAGGGATTAAGGACATGTCCCATTTTTGTAATGTATTCTGCGGCAAAAAACCTGTTGACACCCTATTCTCTATAGAAATGGACTGTAGTACACCAAAAGTTGGCTCATCAAATATGGTAGCAATGATATGCTACAGTATGTGCCTAAATTATGCTATGCGCCTAGATTAGACACATCAATTATACTATGCAAGCCATACCACACATGAGATTTTTGACAGGTTTATTCATTTAGGTGCACTATACACTCATTAAACTGGCATGGAGGTGTCTCTTTTCTGACATGTTGCCCTAAGTGTTTTTGACATTTTGGTCGCCTGCCTACACAGAGTACATGGTTAAGATAGAAAAAGGTTTGTGACTTAAAATGTTCAGTATTGTGCTAAAGTTTGTGCTAAAATAAGCCAATCAAAAGGTGGCATTAAGCTACACAACATTGTCAGAAAATGTGCTACTGAGTTTAAAGTGAACTTGTCACACGGAACATGCTATTCAATCTGCCAGCACTATGCTACAAAACAAGCACAGATAAGCAGTCTTCTTATATAGTTTTGTGTGGAAAGATGCAGATGAACTTGTCATTCATTTATTTAAATGTCTGCTTATTTTAAAGCGTCCAGTGGGCAGTATTATAACTGATTGATAGACTTCATTGCATGAGTATACAAGTCAATCAATAATAAGACCACCATCTTGACTCCTTAACTGGAAGTAAGCAGATATTTGAATGATTAAATTACAAGTCCTACTGAATATTTCGCCACAAAACCATTAGAGATGGGTGAATTGATTCTAACTAAGTGTAATTCGTTTAGAATTTCAGGAAAACTTCGTTTCGGACCTAATTCTAACTTTGGGGTACTTCGGGTGAACGAAGTGTGCTTTTCTTTGATAAAATGGCTGCGAGCACATAGCGTTACATGGGGCAAAGAACTCTAGGAGGATGAAGGGCATAGCCTACATGACATGTGCAGAGATGAAACCAATCAGAGACCGGCGGGATTCTGTGATGTCACCGCACTATATAAGTCCGGGCGCGACGCTGGCATCTCACACTTCTCTCACTGTACTGATTAGGGAAGGTGCGGAGAGGCTGCTTGTAATAGCTCTTACTGAAGAACTGATTTTCATACAGCGATCTTTGGGGGGTGTCTCAGCTTGTTCAGAGCTGCTTTCTTAACGTTCTATTTCTGATTTTTTGGGGTATTGGATCTGAAGTCCAGTGTGCGTCCAGTGCAGTTGCATATATATGTTAATGCTATCTGCTCACAGCACATTGAATATCCAAGGGGGATCTAAGCCTGTTCCTGTTGTATTCATTTAAAGAAACAGCGTTTTTACAATACAATTTCCACTTCATTTTAGGCTGCTCAATTCTTTTGCGCAACTTACATCCAGGGGTTAATTAAGCATTGTTTTGCTGCTGTGGTGACTCAAAGAAACCGTCTTTTTCAGCGCCAAAAAATACATTTTTCCTGTAGCATAATTCACAAGCGAAGGTTAATTACAATTTTTTCTCTTGTTTTGTAGCGTAAAAAACACGCCATTTTAACATGCTACAAAGCTAGTAGTTTGTGGTTTCTCAATTGTTTGGCGCAATTTACATCCAGGGGTTAATTAAGCGTTGTTTTGCTGCTGTGGTGATTCAAAGAAACCCTCTTTTTCACCGCCAAAAAATACATTTTTCCTGTAGCATAATTCGCAAGCGAAGGTTAATTACAATTTTTCCTGTTGTATTGTAGCGTAAAAGCACGCCATTGTAACACGCTCCAAAGCTAGTAGTTTGTGGTTGCTCAATTGTTTGCCGCAATTTACATCCAGGGGTTTAATTAAGGGGTTGTTTTGCTGCTGTGGTGACTCAAAGAAACAGACTTTTTAAAAGCCAAAAAATACTTTTTTTCCTGTAGCATAATTCACAAGCAAAAGGTAATTACAATTTTTTCTCTGTTTTGTAGCGTAAAAAACACGCCATTTTAACATGCTACAAAGCTAGTAGTTTGTGGTTTCTCAATTGTTTGGCGCAATTTACATCCAGGGGTTAATTAAGCGTTGTTTTGCTGCTGTGGTGACTCAAAGAAACCCTCTTTTTCACCCAAAAAAATACTTTTTTTCTGTAGCAAAATTCACAAGCGAAGGTTAATTACAATTTTTTCTCTTATTGTGTAGGGGTAAAAAACACGCCATTGTAACACGCTACAAAGTAGTAGTTTGTGGTTTTGCTCAATTGTTTCCCGCAATTTACATCCAGAGGTTAATTAAGCGTTGTTTTGCTGCTGTGGTGACTCAAAAACACCTTTTTTTCACCGCCAAAAAATACATTTTTCCGGTAGCATAATTCACAAGCGAAGGTTTAAATTACAATTTTTTCTCTTGTTGTGTAGTGTAAAAAACACGCCATTGTAACACGCTACAAAGCTAGTATTTTTGTGGGCTCAATTGTTTGGGGGCAATTTACATCCAGGGTTAATTAAGCGTTGTTTTGCTGCTGTGGTGACTCAAAGAAACCGTCTTTTTCACCGCCAAAAAATACATTTTCCTGTAGCATAATTCACAAGCGAAGGTTAATTACAATTTTTTCTCTTGTTGTGTAGCGTAAAAAACACGCCATTGTAACACGCTACAAAGCTGGTAGTTTGTGGTTGCACACTTGTTAGCCGAAATGTACATCAAGGGGTTAACTAAGTGTTTTTCTACAGTTGTACTCAGTAAAAGAAACGTTGTTTTTCACCGCCACAGAAGAAATTCTGTAGCATAATTCATATCCGAAGGTTAATTAAGCCTGTTTGTGCTTTATTTTCCCAGTAAAATACACAGAGTTTTTTAAACGGCACATACAAGTAAATTTTTCCGCCCCATTTTTGGAGCGCAATTTATATTCAAGGGTTACCCAAGCTTCTTAGTGGGTTCATTTGGAGTCAAATACAGGGTGTGTATTTATCATATACAGAAATCTTCATCAAACAGAGTCTGTACATTTTAGAACAAACAGTATGTCAGACAGAGAGGTGGCTCTTAACCTGCGAGTGGCAGAGGCACAAACTACCTGGAGTAGGGCCCCGGTCCCCAGCACAGCAAGGGGACGTTCGCCAGCAGGGGTCACTCAGTGAGGCCACAAATGCCGCTGTCATCTTTGCGGCCGTGTACTGACTAGCAACCCAATGGTTCTTGATTGGGTTTACTAGGTCATCCACTTCCTCCCAGATGACATCTGACAACCCCAGCCCAAAAATCGGTGGGATCGTCAGGGCACAACCTTAGTTGGCATGGCCCGGGAGCGGGACAGCGGCCCCCACCTGTCCTCAACCCGCCTCTGTCCCATCCGGTTCCCTCAGCCAGAGATCAAATATGTGGGCTGGGCTCAGCGTCACTATATAGCGAGGATTAACAATTTGAGGAGGGCAGTCACAGCTACTTGGCAGCGAAGAAAAGGGGCCAATATCCCCTGCTATCTTTCCAGTAGGTGGCAAAGTTAGATGTTGAGAGTGGCATGGGGGGTCTATTGTGAGGGGTCAGCCTCTGCATACCAAGACCGGTGATGAGGACAGCAGTGACGATGAAACACAAATAGATGATGATGTAGCCGACCGCACTTGGGAGCCCGGGGGAGGCAAGGCTTCATCATCGTCAGGAGAAGAGGGCGTCAGCTTGCGCGTCAGGCAGCGGCACAGACAGCAAGTGGGTCGTGTGGCCGTGAGTCAGCAGGATAGCAGCAGTGTGAGGTCGGGAGCCAAGCGGCCACGTCAGCACATGCAGCGTCACCATCCGGTGGCCTGGGAGAAACGTGGCTCAGATGTGGTGGTCCATCCTGCCGCCGCAGCAACCGCAGCAGCCGTGCCCAGTGGCACGCATGCCATTGCAGCCAGTCAAGGGTCCACCACCTCTGCAGAAGGGGGCTGTTTCTCTTTGACATCATCCCCCCGGGCCAGATGCTCCTGCTCCTCGCTACTCATGGCGCCAATAGTCGTTCAGTGAGGCGATTGCAAAGAGGGCAACAATATGCGTCCAACCATCCTAAGGTGCAGAAGCTGACCGTGCTCCTGTCCAAATTGTTGTTTCTGCAGTCCCTCCCTTTCCAAATGGTGGGGCTCTGCACCGTTCAGAGAACTAATGGCTTGTGCCGAGCCCAGATGGAGAGTTCCAAGCCGTAATTTCTTTTCCAAAAAGGCAGTACCAGCACTTCATAAATATGTAGAACAGAAGGTGGGCCAGTCCTTGAGCTTATCGGTTTGTTCCAAGGTGCACGCAGCGCGGACATCTGGAGCTGTAAACTACGGTCAGGGCCATACATGTCCTTTAAAGGCCCACTGGGTAAATGTGCTTCCTGCCAGGCACACCAACAACTTGGACAGGGGACGCCGCTTTTCCCTCCACGTTGTCAACTGCCGGCTCCTGCGCCAATTCCGCTTCCTACTCCTCCACCACCACCACCATCTCAGCTTCCAAAAAGTACTGCTCCATCATACCACATGTGTAGGGCACAGCGGTGTCACGCAGTTTCTACACCTGGGTTGCCTCAGCGAACGAAGTCACACAGCGGAGGAACTGCTCCCGGACATGCAGCAAGAAATCGATGTTGGCTTTCTCCGCGCCAACTGCAAATCGGAACCATGGTGACGGACAATGGGAGGAACATGGTGTCCGCGCGCCCGGGAGGGATGGGCCATGCGCCCTGGGATGGCGCATGTGTTCAATCTGGTTGTGAAAAGGTTCCTGAAGTCTTCCACCGATCTTCAGAAGATTCTGAAAATGGCTAGGAAAAAAAGTGCATGCACTTCATTCCATTCCTACAAGCCAGGAACACCCTCCTCGAGTTGCAGTGGCAGAACGGCCTCCCCCCAACACACTCTGATATGCAATGTTTCCACCCCTGGAATTCCAGCCTGCACATGTTTTGGGCCGACTGTAAGAACAGAGAAGGCCATTAACGATTTTTTGATGATCCAGGGGGAAAAGGAGTACTCCCCTGTGTAACTTTGATGTCAGTTAGTGGCAATGGATGCGTGACACCTGCCATTTGTTGAGGCCATTCGAGGAGGCCCACGTTATTTGTCAGTTGCCAGGACTACAGGATGAATAACGTCTTCCACTGCTTCATTGTCCTGGAACAGATGCTAAAAATCTGTCTGGGCAGAGGACTGGAAAACGTGGCGACTACATCTCGCGGCCCACATGAGTCCGTTGGGGACTGAAATGGAGGAGGAGGGACGGACATGGGAGCAGAAGCTTTGTCTGGTTAACTTAGTTGATTTTCTACCCAGGTGACAAGGAGGAGGGCAAGTGCAGCTGGAGGAGGTAGATGGAGATGAGGAGATGAGGCAGATGACCCGCAAGCACCGTGGCAGTATCCCGTGGAGTTTGTAGGCAGGGAGCCCCTCGGATCACTTGTGCAGATGGCCCGCAGCATGTGATTTGCCTGTCTATGACAGCCGAATAGTTCAGCATCCGGCAAAGGGATGACTTCGGGCTCTCCACCCTATTGGACCCTCGTTTACCAGTCCAAAATGGGACCCTTTTTTTCCCGCTATTGAAAGGAGGACAAACTCAAATACTATAGGGAAATCCTCCGTATCAGTTGGCTGCTGCCTATGTGGGGCATCGTCCCTCTTCTGACAGGTCTGACCGGGGGGTTCCTCAGTGCTCACGTACTACTGCCGCGGCTGCTGAGGGTAGGTGGGGGTAAGAGCAGTACAAGCTCCATCAGCAGCAACCTAAGTCTGGAGTCACTGATGAGCAGCTTCCTTCAACTGCCTAGTGAGGAGGGTAGTCCCCAGCAGCAGCAGCAGCAGGACTGGAGCAGTCCCTGAACCAACAGGTGGTGGCCTACTTGGACAGCACTCTGCCACCCCCAGTTTAGAAGATCCGCTGGACTACTGGGCAGCCAAACTGGATGTGTGGCCGCAACTTGCCGAGTTTGCAGGGAGAAGCTGTCCTGCCCGGCCAGTAGTGTGGCATCAGAGGGGTGTTCAGTGCGGCGGGGGCCATCGTTACCCCAAGGAGAACCCACTTTCCACGGAAATGTGGAACACTGACCTTTGTCAAGTATATCAGGGGTGGATCGGCCAGGATTTTCCACACACCAATGCCTTAGGCGTCAGACTACATCAACCCTGACGCCTCACCCAAACTGTGAGAAATGAGTCTGGGTTCAAATTACCGCCCCAGCCACTATTCTGATGCCGCCCCCCACCTGATGCCACACATCTGCTGACAGATTCTCCATCTGCCACCAACCATCTTTACAGGGACTGGTATCGGCCACCCACCTCCACACTTTGGCATTGTGACATTGTCTGACCTCATGCTGCTGTTTGGCTGCCCCTGTCACCCTCCACCTTTTTGTCATTGTGCCATCTGTGGCCTACTACGTTTTTCCACCCCCAGAATGTCATTGTGCCACTGTCTGACCTCATGCTGCTGCTGCTCTCGTGCCCTCCCCCAATGTGTCATTGTTGCACTCTGTGTCCTACTCCTGCTTTTGCCACCTCCAGAATGTCAATTGTGCCACTGTCTGACCTCATGCTGCTGTTGCTGTCGTGCCCCCACACTGTGTCATTGTGCCCCCTTTTGGCCCACTACGTTTTGCCACCTTCCCGAAAGTCAAATTTTTCCATTGTCTGACCCAACGCTGCTTCTGTCGTGCCCCCACCCCTGTGTCCCCTTGTCCCCCGGCCTACTCCTTTTTTGCCACCTCCCGGGCCCAAAATTGTGCCCCTGTCTGACCTCCCTGGGTGCTGCTGCGTCGTGCCCTCCACATTGGGGGGGGGGGGGGGGGGTCCCTTTTGCCACCTTGTTGGGCCCACAAATGGGTTTTCCCCCTCCCCGAATGTCAAGTGGGCCCCTGCCTGACCTCATGCTGCTGCTACTGTGAAACCCCCACTCTCTGTCATTGTGCCACTCTGGTCCCCTCCTGTTTTTAAACCACCTCCAGAAAGTCCCTTGTGCCCCCTGCCCGACTCATTGGGTGCTCTGCTGTCGTGCCCTCCACCTGTGTTTATTGTGCCCTCTGTGGCCTACTACTGTTTTGCCACCTACAGAAAAGTCATTGTTTCCACTTTTCTGGGCCTCATTCGCTGCTGCGGTTTGTGCCCTCCACACGTGTCATTTTTTCCCACTTGTGGGCCAAATACTTTTTTTTTCCCCCTCCAAAAATTTCATTGGCCCCTGTCCCCACCTTTTGCTTTCTGCTGGGGCGGCCCTCCACACTGTGTCATTGTGCCAAAAACCCGGGGCCACTACTGTTTTGCCAAATTTCCCGAATGTCATTGTGCCATGTCTTTACCTCATGCTGCTGCTGTCCCTGCCCCCCAACTGTGTCATTTTGCCACTCTGTGGGCCCACTCCCCGTTTTTGGGCCCCCTCCAAAATGTCATTGTGCCCCTGCCTGACCTCATGCTGCTGCTGCTGCCCTGCCCTCGCCCCACCGGTCATTGTGCCACCCCTGTGGCCCCCCTACTGGTTTTTTTGGCCCCCTCCAAATGTCAATTTTGCCCCGGGCTGAAACCCCAAGCGGGTGCTTCCGGACCTCCCCCTCCCCCTTTCCCTTTCCCCACTGGGCCTTCCCTGTTTTTGCCCCCCCCAGAATTCAAATTTTGCCACCCTTTTGACCTCATGCGCTGCAGCTGCGGCCCTCCACAGTGGTTTATTGTGGGCCCCTCTGGGGCCTACAACTGTTTTTTCCACCCTTTCCCAAAAGTCCCCCTTTGCCCCTGCCTGTCCTCATTTCTGCTGCAAAATGTGACCCCACTCTCTGTCATTGTGCCCCCTCTGTGGCCTACTCCTGTTTTTAAAACCACCTCCCCCGAATTTCCTTGGCCACTGCCTGAGCTCATGCTGCTGCTGCGTCCCCGGGCCCCCACAACTGTGTCATTTTTCCACTCTGTGGCCTACTAAATGTTTTTTTCCACCACAGGGAAATTTTATTGTGGGCCCCCGTCTGACCTCATTCTGCTGCGCTGTCCCCTGCCCCCCCACACAGTGTCCCTTTTTTCCACCGGTGGCCCCACAAATGTTTTTGGGCCCCCCCAGAAAAAACATTGTTCCACTGTCTGAACCCTTTTGCGCTTTCTGCGGCCCTCCACACGTGTCATTTGGGGCCACTCCGGGGGCCTACAAATTTTTTGCCCCCTCCAGAATGTCCCTTGTGCCAAATGTCTGACCTCATGCTCGCTGTCCCTGCCCCCCACACTGTTTATTTTGGGCCCCTCTGTGGGCCTACTCCTGGTTTTTTTTGGGCCCCCTTTCCAAAAATGTCCCCTTGTGCCCCTGCCTGAAACCCCAATGCTGCTTTCTGCTGTCATCCCCCCACACTGGGTCATTGTGCCACCCTGTGCCCCTACTGTTTTTTTCCCCCTCCAAATGGGCATTGTGCCACTGTCTGACCTCATACTTTCGCTGTGTGCCCTTTCCCCACCCGTGTCATTGTGCCCCTTTGGCCTACTCCGTTTTTTGCCACCTCCAGGGAAAGTCATTGTGCCACCCCTCTGACCTCATGCTGCTGGGGCTGCCCCGTCACCTCCACACTCTGTCACTAATGTTGCCACCTGAGCTCCTCAGCTTGTTTTTTTTCCGCTTTCCTGGCATGACTTTATCAGGTTTCATTCCCGCTTGAGTTTTTTGGTCATTTTGCCCTCTTAAGTGCCCAGGGAATTTTATAGTGAACGATTCTAAGAGCGGCGGCACTCATCTGCGTGTCATACTAAAACAAACATTGTATAAAAGACCAAACCAAGCTCCCTCTGCATATTTAAGCAGGCAAACGTTTCTACAGCACCCTGCAGGCTCTGTGTAGCCTGGAAATACCTGTTTTTAACGCGATTCGTGCCGAAGTAATTCGGACCGACACGAATTTTGTCGGAAAATTCGGCGACGTGACCGAACCGAATTTTTGAGAACTTCGCCCATCTCTAAAAACCATACAGTGCCAAGCTAAAGGGTAACAATGTTTTGAACTTTTGACTTTCAGGTTCCATATCTCACCATATCTCAGCTTTCAATATGAGACAACCATCATTTTATAGACAATCATCTTGGCTATCTCATACATAAATTTGACTTGCAACTATTTAGCATCTGCTTAGTTATGCAGATTCTTGTTATGTAACTGCATTGTTACTGTTTTGCTCCTTTTTCTTCTTGTATACTACAAATAACTTGCTCTCAAATTCCCTTAAAGCTCAGTGTGTTATTAGGTTGATTCCCAAGCGAAAGTCCACTGGTTCGAAATAAGGAGCAGCCATGAAGAAGATTTTGCAAAAAAAAACAGAAACTGCATCATCCAGAAAATTGCCAAACTGCATCATGTGAGGCCATGACAGTTGGAAGAATATGAAATGAAGTCCATCCATTCATTCCAAAGCCAAGAGGTGGACTTCCAGGAAAAATATCGGAGTCAACAAGCTGACTTAATACAAGGTCTATCAGTTCTGGCGCGACAAACACGGCAGTGGAAGTGGCTTGTATGCTTCGTAAGAGTGAGATCACAGATGTCCATGCAAGCACTATGTGACACGCATTACACAAATCTGGAATGGTGGCCCAAAAAAAGGTGAAGAAGCCTCAACTGCATCATAAGAAGAGTCCGCTCGAGTTTACAGAAAAGTATGAAAAGTGGACAGTAAAAGGATAATTTGAAGTGATAAGATGAAAGTCATTAGACTGGGCTTTGATGGGTGCAAGTAGGTCTATAAGAGTCAAGGGAAAAGGGGGGCAATAGATCGAGAAATTGAAGTACCTTGCAAGTTCGGTGGAGAAAGCCTGATGACATGGGGTTGTTTCACAGCCAAATGCATTGGATCAGGATTGATGTTGATCTCAATGCTGAGCTATATGTGAGTGTCCTACAAGATGATTTACTTCCTACACTCGAGTACTATGATTATTAAAAGACGCATGTTCCAGTAGGACAAAACCGAACTAGTGCAAGATTGGTGAAGAAATGGTTCAATGATAATGAAGTACAGCTACTGGATTGGCTCCCACAGCCCCCAGAACTCAATCCAACCAAACACGTGTGGGTAGAGTTGAAGAAAAAGATATATTGATACCTAAGTATGTCAAACACTATGCACCAACATTGGGAACATACAGAAGAGACCTGGGATCAGATTTTGGTTGAGATATGCTAGAATCTGAGTGAGAGCATGCCTAGAAGGATTCAGGCAGTGTTGAAAGCCAAAGGTAGATTTACAAAATAAACAAAATAGTAGAACTTAAACTTCAGATTTTTAGGAGCAAAACAGTAACAATGCAGTTACATGACAAGAATCTGCAGAACTAAGCATATGCTAAGTAGTTGCAATTCAACTGATGTATGAAATAGCCAAGATAATTGTCTACAAAATGATGGTAGTCTCATGTTGAAAGCTTTAGTGGATGGTGAGATATGGAGCCTGAAAGTCAAAAGCTGAAAACATTGTTACCCTTTTGCTTGGCACTTTATATCAGTCTGCTCAGCTCCACTTGCCCTATAATATGCTGCTTGCAGATCAGGTAGTGTGTTCAGTGTGATGGGTTGCCTTTACGTGTGCTACATCTTATCTAGTTCTCAGATGTCTAAGTTTAAAATAGTATTCATCTGCACTACTGAGTATTGGTAAAAACATACTGCAATTGGTGTTGCATGGTAATCTTGATCAAGGCTATTATTTCTGCCATTTTACATTATATTCCACATTTTAAATACAGATTTTATTTTATTTAACAGTGAATTTAGATTCAATTTATTGTATAGTCTCCAGGGTTCTGAGACATTTTAATATATTATCCCCAAATATGTGAAATTCACATAAGGTACCAATACCCATCGACTGACTTTCTAAACCACACTACATCTATCTGATGGAAGTAATCTTTAGCAGTACCACAACCATTAAATAGCACACATGCATAATTGCTGGTCCATTTAAATGGAGGGTATAGGACCATTGTTCTTGTGATCTGGAGGGTTGCACAAACAACTTAAAGACATCATAAGAGGTTGTAGTTGTTTACTCAGGACCGCTTTATTTATACCCCACGAAAAACAAGATGTTCTTGACAGAATGTATATCTTATCTTGCTGCCTAGCTTGTGTTGGTACAATACAATTCAAGGATGCATATTTGATAATTCAATAAATCTAAAGTTGTGCGATGAAGAGGAGCACATTCCTCACATACCTTCTTTATTAATAGCAAGCATAAACTTCAGCTGACTTGATATTTGGCAAGCATGTAAATAAATAGCCGTGACCTACTCTATCATTTCCCCTCTTTTGCTTATAAAATATATAAAATATAATGGCTGGAAAAGCATTTTCCATTTCCTCTAGTTGTCTGTAACTTCCCTTGACCCTCTCTAGTCCTCAAGGCTGTTTTTAGAAAGTAGAACACAGGGAGACATTTATCAATATTGCCTAACTGTAAGGGTATGTTCACATGGCGTATTGAGTCCGTGTGAACATACGTTTTTAGATACGTCTTTGGATCTGTCTGTTGGACCCTAAAACGGACTCAAACACGTATCTAATAATGAGCAATGTGATTTACTGTACATTGCTTTTACTTTGCGACACGCATCGGCGTTCACAAGATTGATCGCCGATGCGTGTCTCATTGCATTTTTTGGATCCGAGCCCTATTTAAAACTATAGAGTGCGATCCTGCTGCATCCAAACATGCAGCTGCGTGTTGGATATGTGTTGGATCCATTTAGGCCGTGCTCACACGGCTTATTTCGGCGCGGATTGGAGCCGTACTGCACGCCGGATTTGCGCTTCAGTATGGCTCCAATCCGTCGCAGTCATTACGGTAATCCACAGTTCTCATCGAGAACAGTGGATTCCGTCGCTCCTGACATGCACATTATCCAGGCGCAATACGCGCCGTGGATAATGCAAGTCTATGGGGCCGGCGAGCAGCGCCGCCGCCGTGCCCCCGCCCCTTATTCAAGCCGTATTGCGGGCCGGATCCCGCCCGCAATTACGGCTTGAATAAGCCGTGTGAACACGGCCTTAGGATCACTGTGTTCCGCTCACCTAGCTTGTGAACAAGCTCCAGGGAGAGGAGATAGGACAAAGAAACAGTGCACAATGTGAAGGAGAGTTTCAGGTGAACATTTATTAAGATATCAAAATAAGTGCTCACGTGATTGAGCTGTACTTTGTACAGTACAGCTCGCTGAATCGCGTTCCCCGTGCAGGACTAGTAGGGATGCAGCTCCAGCACAGCTCCTGCTGAGCAGCCACTTGAGACGCCGAAGGTAGGTAAAAAAACAGAGTAGCGAGTCTCTTGTTTAGGAGAAACAGCTCCGGGCCGTGCAGTTAGAGTGCAAACCTTTTCAGATGGAGATGATCCACAACATAGGTGTGTAGAGGAAGCTGGTTTGAATGTCCAGCGAAACGCATCATGTTCCAATAAAATTTCATCACTTAATACACCTCTACACACCTATGTTGTGGATCATCTCCATCTGAAAACTGCATAGCCCCGAGCTGTTTCTCCTAAATAGGAGACTCGCTACTCTGTTTTTTTACCAAGACAGTTTTAAGTTACACAGTCTTACAATGCATCACATTTATCACAGTGTTCATAAATCTGGCGCAGGTTAAAAATGTCTAGTCTAACTTTGTACCATTTTCAAGTTGGCTAAATTACTAATTACTGCCAAATTTTCGTCGCATTTTTGGCACACGGCCAATGTTGGACTGGCACACCAGAGAATCGGTGGATCCTCCAGTGGGCCCGGGTCCAACACAGCGGGGGCTGCCACAGCTCCGAAGCGCTGGTAGGCCGCTGCAGCCCTGTGGTACTAAGCTGGGCAACGGCGCAATGTAGTTACCTCATCACGCCACTGCCTCTCCTCAGCCACACAATCGTCATAGGCTGTGCAGCTGAGGAGCTGCCGAAGGAGCGCCCTGACGCTTGCGGTGTGATGATGTCACGCTGCCAGTGTCAGGCAGAAGAGGAACGTGCTCGGCTGGGCAGGTAAGTATTATTGTTATTATTTTTAATGGCGGTTACCTGCCTGAGGGGACCTATATCTAGATACCTGCCTGAGAGGACATATATCTATATACCTGCCTGAGGGGACCTATATCTACATACCTGCCTAAGGGGACATATATCTATATACCTGTCTGCCTGAGGGGACATATATCTATATACCTACTTGCCTGAGGGGACATATATCTATATACCTGCCTACTTGAGGGGAGACATATATCTATATACCTGCCTGCCTGGGGGAACATATATCTATACACCTGTCTAGCTGAGGGGAGACATATATTTTTATACCTGCCTGAGTGGACATATATCTATATACCTGCCTGCTTGAGGGGACATATATCTATATACCTGCCTTACTGAGGGGACCTATATCTATATATCTGATTTCCTGAAGGGATCTATATCTATATACCTGACTGAGGGGACCTATATCTATATACCTGCCTGCCTGAGGGGACCTATATCTATATACATGCCTGCCTGGGGGGACATATATCTATATACCTGTCTAACTGAGGGGATACATATATCTATATACCTGCCTGAGGGGACATATCTATATACCTGCCTGCCTGAGGGGACCTATATCTATATACCTGACTGACTGAGGGGATCTATATCTATATACCTGCCTGAGGTGACATATATCTATATACCTGCCTGCCTGAAGGGACATATATCTATATACCTTCCTGACTGAGGGGAAATATATCTAAATACCTGCCTGCCTGAGTGGACATATATCTATATAGCTGCCTGAGGGGACCTATATATATATATATATATAAACACCTGCCTGAGGAGACATATATGTATATACCTGCTTGTCTGAGGGGACATATATCTATATACCTGTCTGCCTGAGGGGTCATATATCTATATACCTGCCTGAGGAGACATGTATCTATATACCTGTCTGACTGAGGGAACATATATCTATGTACCTGCCTAACTGAGGGCACATATCTATATACCTGCCTAACTGATGGGGACCTATATATACCTTCCTGAGGAGACCTATACATGCCTGCCAAACTGAGAAGACCTATATAGCTTCCTATCTGAGGTGACCTACACACCTACCTAACTGATGGGACTTGTAATAAGGAGTTGCTGGAAAAGTGAGGATTCTAAGATATTTGTGTCCAAATTTGCAGGGACGAGTGTTGTCCGGGAGAAGTCAGCATGGTGGTGTGGACCGGATGGAGAAGAATAGGGAACATGAACGACTCATCGGAGAAACATCACCTGTGAGTTACTAAAAGTACCTGAACTGTAATCACTTATATGTGTGCAAAGTGTAATGGTTTATATTCATTAATAGTGTGGCAGTAGTATTCAGTCATTATATGGTGGTGATATGTAGTCATAGTGTTGTGGTATTATTAAGTCATTATGTGGGGGGTGATATGAGGTAATGGTGTGGTGGCATTATTCAGTCACTCTTTGGTGGTGATATGAGGTCATGGTGTGGTGGTATTATTCAGTCACTATGTGGTGGTGATATGTGGTCATGTGGTTGTGGTATTATTCAGTCACAATGTGGTTGTGATATTTGGTCATGGTGTGGAGGTAGTATTCAGTTACTATGTGATGGTGAATTGTGGTTGTGGTGTAATGTTATTATTCAGTCACGATGTGGTGGTGATATGTGGTCATGATATGGTAGTATTTGGTCTTAATTATTAGTAATTTAGGCCTTAGGATTCTGGTGTTATGTAAAAATGGTATTTGGTAACTGTATGACCATTATTTAGTGGTTTTATACACAGTATTTTGTGTTATAGCTTTTGAAATATTATTATTTATACTGTATATCTATAAATAAATCTATTATGTATCATTCGGGGTCCAGGAGGAACATATATCTTTAGATTTTATGTTCACCACCGGTGTCCTGCTGCAAGAGACTCAGAAGTCCCAGCTCCCATCTTGATTACAGATTATTGTGATGATGTCATCACATCAGTCTGTTTAAGTTGAAGTGAGACCGGGTGGGCACCATACAGGTCGCGGAGACAGCGAGGCAAAGTGGGCCCCTAAATTAAACTCCTCGGGGGCCCAAAGGGGCCCCATCTCACCTGCACACAGCATCAAACACTATGTGATTGACTAAGTTAAAAGAGGCGCGATTATTTGGGCCAATGGGAGAGCGAGCGACGCTCTTATGGGTTTTCTAATGCAATCTATAATAAAACTGTACATGGCAGAAATAAAATGATAAGACTCACGAAGTTGTACCGATCTCTATATAAAATGAACAATAATATGGGGGTAACGAAAATAAACAAATAAAAATGAATTCAATGAGTTAATTTTTATTTGTTTATTTTGGTTAGCCAATGATCAATAATATGGGTGTAACGAAAATAAAGAAATAAAAAATTAATTCATTGAATTCATTTTTATTTGTTTATTTTCATTACCCCCATATTATTGTTCATTTTATATAGAAAACGGTACAACTTCGTAAGTGTTATCATTTGATTTCGGGCATGTACAGTTTTATTATAGATTGCATTAGAAAACCCATAAGAGCGTCGCTCGCTCTCCCATTGGACCAAATAATCGTGCCTCTTTTAACTTAGCCAATCACAAACAGAGCTCGCTCTGCATTTCTTTTCCCCATAAAACTCTATGAGATAAGTAGCTCACCCGCTGATTGGCTAAGCAGGAGGAGCCCCTCTTCCCCCCAACCAATCACAGTACTAGAATATTTACCATAGACAGTAAAAACTTTTGGGGTGCCCTTCTATCGCCCCCGTCTTGCTCCACTCAAAATAGACGTACTACATATGATTGGTGGATTCATATCTGCCGCCTGGGCTCAACCAATCAGCTCTTTTCTGCCTTTTTTACTGTATTTTGAACTGTCCCTCCTTTTCATTTGATTGGTCAATACTACTCCATAGCTTATAATGGGTCACTGTCGCTCCTATTCTGATTGGTTGGTTTTTGCCGACGTTGGTTTTTGCCTAAGTCCCGCAATGCGCCTTACACACTGGCAAGGCGCAGGGAACTTTTCCCCGCATGTATGAGCGCACCTCCTCGGGCGGCGAATCTTAGGCGCATTCCCGCACTGCGCCTAAGTCCCGCACTGCGCCTCACACACTGGCGAGGCGCGGTGGACTTTACTCCGCATATATGAGCGCACCTCGGGCACCGACATACATGAGGCGCAGCTTTCACTTGAAATCGGGCGAAAACGTGTGCTCCGACGCGCCGAGATTCATACATGTCGCCCTTACTTTTTATATATTTTTTTTTTCACTTATTTCACTCTGGGAATATACTCAGTGATTATTAGATCACTGGTATAATATATTGCAGCATGTCTATGCTGCAGTGTATTATGCCAACCCTTCGGGTAGAGCCTGATGGGATTACATCAAAGACAACCCAGAGGTCTGACCTCCAGTTGCTATGACAACCACCATAACCCTGCAATTTCGTTGCGGGGGTTCCAGTGTTGGACAGAGAGAGCTCCCTCCCTCTGTCATACTCCCTAGCTCCCGCAATCGCTATTAATCATGGCAGCAAAAGGGTTAAACCACCAGGAATGGAGTTATCTCCACTTCAGGAGCCCGGCTGTCAATCACCGCCAGCGATCGACATGGTGTTCCTGTACATCATGGTGCATTAACAGGCACTGCACCATGACGTACAGGAGCATCATGGTGCATTAAAGGTTTAAACAGCATTTAAAGAGATGCAGCTTCATGAACATAGGAGCCTGGCAACTGGAGCAAATCTATTGACTTCTTTAGGAGATGTGTTCTAGACATGCTCTGTGACCTTAGAAGAAGTCAGTGTGCAGGGAGGGGGAAAAGGTGAGCTATGACTGTCCCTACTATGGTGGATTATTTCTTATCTACACATTGGTTATGTTTTATTGTAGTCCTGCTAGTGGTGATAATAAGGAGACCGCTGAGAGCTTTCTCTACAGAACAGAAAGTGTCAGACTATTATCAGGCCCAGTGGCCAAAGTGAAAACTTCTAGATTTTAAGATTTTTTAAAGAAAATATTGATAGTGACATGGAAAATTAAAAAAAAAAAAAACACCCAAAAATTCTTTAAAAATGTGTTTAACATGGAAACAAGAGTTAAACAATAGGTTATTTTCTGATGACACATTCTTTTTAAACCAGTTAGGGGGATTTAGCCAAGACAGCCATGTACGTCAGTTTATTTCTCGTAATGTGCTTCTCTAAAATTTTTCTTTCATCTCCTTAGCTAGTTATGAATCTGTCTTAATCTGCAGTGCTCCATATGGATCAATATAGTGACAACTTTTTTGCAGATTTTCAATATTTCCCCAAATTATTAGTACAGTACAATCTCCCCAACAATGATGACATTTTGGAAACAACAACCCTCAGTGTTAAAGTGAGAATTTTTTGCTTTGGTGATTTGATGTCAAAATTATGAGCAATGGGGCTGGTCAGTAAAGACAGGGGGAGGGGAGGTTAGAGAAATAATTTAAAAACCAAGAGTGTGATAAATGGTTAAAGCATTCCTTAAAGTTGTATGCCAGGTTTTGGGGGACATGTATCACATTGGTATGCAACCTCCTTTAAAATCCCTTTTTTTTTGAACACATTATGCATTTTTTCTGGGGCCTCTTTTTCCAGTGGGGGGTATCTCTGTGGGAAATGCGAGCCAGGAAGAATTCTACTAAGGTCACTGTTGGATGCATTGGCCTCTTGTTCCTGATCATGGAATATTAGGGACTTTATTATTTTTTCTTGAAATTGGAGAAAAGTATCCCCACTGCCAGCAGACCGATAAATTAGAAATGTGTTATATAAGGCAATTTGGGTTAAGTGGACAGTCAGTTTTTTCTACCAGATTTATATTTTGCGCATGGCGCTGAAGGGTTGCATGACCTAGTCAATGCCACCCATAAATTTGTTGTACTCCTGTATGCACTCAGGTTTGGGAGCTTGGATGGTGGAGTTGTGTACAGGGACTAGACTGCTGCTGAGACCATGTATGGTGGTGAAAATTAGAACGTCCCTTTTGTCCTTATATTTGACAAGGAGCAGTTCTTCGCTGTGGACCGCCCTGCTCTCTACCACCCTTAACATCTGTCCCAACAAAGGTTTGGTGAGACCTTTTTGATTTTACAGATGTTTCCACAGTCTAGTGTGGAACACTTAGGCCCAGGGGAAATTGTGGGGGTTAATTGTGCTATCTTTTCCCTCGTATACCTTGAAGCGGGGGAGGCACGCTTCACATAATTTCGTCAATACCTTCCAAACAAATGTTCCTGGTATTTCATTAAAATGTATAAATTATGCGAAAAATGATGTGGGGTCAGGGAGCCTCACCTAAGGTGTGAAGCATGTCAGCACTCCTGTTCATAGGAAATAAATCTCAGCCAGGGGGTCCTGCTTCAAAGGGCCTTTACATGTTTATTTCACATGTCTAGTAGAATTCTTGGGACCAAAGTAATATTCTCTGTGGTTAATCAGATTTGAGAAGCTGATCAAAGGCTTGGGTCAATCATGAGCGGGTGGTGGAGGGAGGTCGGGCGGAGGGGAGTGGGTTCATGGGGTTCATAGGATAATATGAATTGCTACACGTCAGACCCACAGACCAGTTCTATATTTGAGAACTCGGGAAAGAGATGCATGCCCACCTGAGTCTTCCTCCTTTCGCTGACCCAGGGATGGGAAGATACGGAGAACTGCTGGTAGAAATCTGGCAGCAAAACAGTGTGTGGTATCGGAATATAGCTGGGGCTCAAACAGGTCCAATGATACCAGAGCCGCCATTCTCTGGGCCTTCTCGGGAGAAGTTATGACCCATCCTATATTATGAGGTTCAAGCTACTTGGCCCAAAGGGTAGGCCAGCATCAAACCATCCCAGGGGCATGATGGGGTAAGACTAGCTATGGTTAAAAGTGTGTGACGGGCACTAGCTTGTTGTTGTCTTCTGAGTGGGCTATGTCATGCTAACATATTGGAAGGAACCAGAAACTTGTTTACATCACACACCCCCATGTGGCTGCACAGTGCTAAAGCCTAATACCAGGTAACTGACTTGTACCTGCTATGTACTGCTTGTAACCCCATACCTGTATTTGCATATCTGACCATTATATATCTCTGTATTCATTGTGTACGTAGTGATTTGTCTAGTGTGCCCTAAGGCAATTAAATATTCAAATGTAATCATGGGCTGCTCTTTTATTTCGATCCACTTCTATATTCTAGGTCTTATGTTATGCGGTATCAGAGCTGGTTTCGTGCCAGATAATGGACCAGGCCTATATCTAATGAGGAATTGGTGGCAGTCTTGCACAGTTCTAGAACCTTAGGCAGTTCCCTGACTGCAGTCTTACTGCATTTTCCTGACTATCCTTCTAAAATCCCTACATAGCCTTATATATTTAGTGTACTTTTCCTTCCACAGAAATAGTAAGGGTAATTAGTGCATAATGGATCTTGACTGTAAAGAATACTATCTAATCCTACTTCGAGCACACTGTCTTGAATGCCTACAAAACCTGCATCAGAGGCCCGATTTTAGTTTCTCACAACCTGACATCTTATTACATCACTCCCTCCCAACTATTGCCTCACTATTATCTACATTGTTTTCTTGGTTTCACCTTTCTCGGGTTGGTCTAGCAGAGAGTGCACAATTCGTTTTTCATCCTCCATTTTACCTTTTTCTCAAATTGTAAATTGGTAGCAACCAGGGCCGGGACAAGGCATTTTGGTGCCCTATGCAAGTACAGCCACTGAGCCCCCCACCTCACTCCACCAAAAAATGGCCCTCCCCCCACACTAATTCCTCTCACCCCTGCGCCAGGTCCTGACACTAATTTTCTGCACATTCCCATTGCTACCTGTCCATCTCCTACAGAGTCACTGACACCAAATGACAAATGCTTTTTCAAATCGCTCCCCTCCGTTATGACATGTGGAAATACATTACAAATAACAATACACAAATAATATTCACCGATACATGGAGAAAATCTACAGAGCGAAGGTTTGTTTACTAAAAACCACTACAAAACAAAGACCCCAAATTATTTACTACTTAAAGATCAATAATCCGCCAGACCCTGACCCGAACGTGACCCCAACATGTGACTATCAGCTGTAACAGGCTCTGATTACTCATATTCCACGCATACAGTGACCAGGTGTGGTAGATACTAGTTGTATGTAGGATCGCTCCTGCAGGAAATATAAGTGATCACACTGCAGGTACATTTTAGTGACTCACAGGAGACATCATTTTGAATTAGCGTCTCACTTCCTTTTCTTCCTCCATCGGTTAACCACCTTCATGCTGATTGCTCCCAGCCAAACTCGGTCCCCTGCAGATTTTGGACACAAATATCTTAAATCCTCACATTTTCCCACAAACTCCTTACATATAAGTCCCCCTCAGTTAGACAGGTATATAGATATGCCCTCTCAGTCAGGCAGGCTATATGTATATTGTCCCCTTAGAAGGTAGGTCTATAAATTTTGGGGCACTTCAGGCAGGTATATAGATATTATGGTAACTCTCAGGCAGGTATATAGATATAGGGTCACTCTCAGGCAGGTATATAGATTTAGGGTCCTCTCAGGCAGGTATTTTAGACTAGGGTCACTCTATGCAGGTTATATAGATATAGGGTCACTCTGGTAGGTATATAGATATAGGGGCCTCAGGAGGTATATAGATATAGGGGTACTCAGCAGGGTTATATAGCTATAGCGGCCTTCAGGCAGGTATATAGGGGCACAAGGCAGGTAATAACTAGGGGCCCACAGGCAGACATATGGGGGCTCAGGCGGCGTATAGGGGCCTCAAGCAAGCCGTTATAGGGGCTCGGCGGTGTATGGGGGCACACAGGCAGGCATTATAGGGGCCACAAGGCAGTTATATAGGGGGCCACAGGAAGCATTTTATAGGGGCCACAGGCCCGTATATAGGGGCCAAGAGGCATTATAGGGGCCACAGGCAGTATATAGGGGGCCACAGGCAGGCTTATAGGGGCACAGGAGTATTAGGGCGGGCACAGGCAGGCATTATAGGGGCCACAGTCAGAATAGTATATAGGGGGCACACAGGGCAGGCATTACTAGGGGGCCACAGCAGTATATTAGGGGGGGGCAACAGGCAGGCATCTATAGGGGGCCACAGGGCAGTCTATAGGGGCGCTACAGGTAGGCTTATAGGGGCCACAGGCAGTATATAGGGGCGCCACAGTGCAGGCATTATAGGGGCCACAGGGCAAAAATGTATATAGGGGGAACACAGGCAAGGCATTATAGTGCCACCAGGCAGTATATAGGGGGGACACAGGCAGGCATTATAGGGGCACAGGACAGTATATAGGGGTGGTCACAGGCAGGCCATATTATAGGGGCCTCAGGCACGGCCATTATAGGGGCACAGGCAGTGTATATGGGGGGCCACAGGCAAGGGCATTATAGGGCGCCATAGGCAGTATAATATTGGGGGGCATACACAGGCAGGCTTATAGGCCGGCCACAACGCAGTATATAGGGGGCACACAGGCAGGCATTTTATAGGTGCCACAGGCGAGTATATAGGCGGGCACTCGGCAGTATATAGGGGGGCAAAAGGAGGCATTATTAGGGCCACAGGTCAGATATAGGGGGCCAAGGGCAGTATTTAGGGGCCACAGGCAGGCATTTAGGGCTACAGGCTGTATATAGGGGGCCACAGGCAGGCATTATAGGGGCCACTGGCAGTAGTATATAGGGTGCCACTGGCAGGCCTTAAAAATACCAAACATTAACTACTTCTGCTTCCTGGCAGCGCGCGCTCCTCTTACTCTCTCTTCAGCGCGCGCTCCTCCGGAGCTCCTCGGGCGCACAGTCCCCTTATTGACGGGCTGGCGCCCGAGGAGAGGCAGACGTCGCCGATGACTGCACATCATCGCGACACTGCCGGTTTGAGGCGCACGGGGCCGCGGCGGGTCTCAGCGCTGATTGGACCCGGGCGAGCCGCTGTGTCGGCCCTGCGGCTTACCGGAGGATCCAGCGATCCTCGGGTGAGCGGGGGGTCAGACACTATTGAGGGGCAGGGAGGCCGCTCGCTCTCTGCTCCGCAGAAGCTGTTTCGAAGAGGCGGCCCGGGCGCTTTAGAGCCATGCGCGGCTGCGATGCCGGAGACATTCGGGCCCTGCTGCTGCCCCTTAGGGATTAGGCAGAGGTAGGCGCCCAAGGCACTCGCCTTACCTCTTGCCCTACCAGTCGTCCGCCTCTGGTAGCAACTATTATCCAAGCTATCACTTGCCTACCCAACTCTTTTTATTTCCCTAAATCCTGTTTTGTTTCTCCATTTTCATACACACCTCAGGGTCCAAAGTTCCTTGGGGCAGCAGTCCTGCATTCTTGAACATAAATATCCATGCTCTTGACAACCCACAGGACTTTTATTGTCCTCACTATATACCTAGCAGCCTGAGAATCTTAAGTTCCTATACTCTCTTTGTTTCCTATGGTCAAGTATTTCTTCTAATCACACAATCTATCTACCTCAGGTATAGGGTCTAGAGGAAACCTTTATGTCATGAGGCAGGTAGTGTATCAAAAGATGACTATAACCACGCCAGGGAGCAGAGTCTAAGGAGCCCCCGCATTCACCAGGCGGGAGAGACATGGCCTGACGATGGTACTCCCTCAGGTTGCCTACCGTATGTTGGCCGCTCTCTCAGTGGCAAGCTCTGAAGTGCCAATGAGGTACAAAAGGAGCAGGCAGAGGTGCGGTTTGATCACGGGCAAGGAGGTCAGGTCAAGCGGTAGGCACAGAGTAGTCAAAAGTCCACAAACAGGGGTCAAAACCAAAGAACATGAAACACAGACAACAAGGTAAATACAGAAGTAGAAACACCAACAATCTGGCAGAGAAGACCGGGGGAGGTGTCCTAATAAAGGTGGGGATGTGAGATGAATTGTGGTCAAATGCCCTCTGGCCCTTTTAAACTCGAAGAGCCTAGGAACAGGTAAGCGTGCGCCAACAATGAGCAGGAACAGTGGACAGTACAGAGGTGAGTGTAGTAGAGAGCGGTATGTATCATGACACTTTATATTACTCCCATTTTCTGTGCTGGCTATAAACCATTTTATCTGTGGTAATTCTTCTTTACTGATTGTCCTACAGCAGCACATCATTGGGATATTACTTCCCCTAGGTACAATGAAAAGCATCAGGTTAACAAGCAGTAACTGAGCTAATCAACCAATTCACATTTGCCCTATAAAGGTGCTTTCACATGGAGAGTTTTTGAGGCGTTTTCTGCAGAAATAAACAGCATTTAATGTTGTGCATTTCTGCAAAAAAGCTTTAAAAATTTAATT
This sequence comes from Phyllomedusa bahiana, assembly GCA_025379985.1. Taxonomy (NCBI): domain Eukaryota; kingdom Metazoa; phylum Chordata; class Amphibia; order Anura; family Hylidae; genus Phyllomedusa; species Phyllomedusa bahiana. The sequence continues at coordinate 37,026 of JAODAL010015000.1, forward strand.
TTTCAGTTATGAAAACAATACAGAATATACTATAACTATAAACTACATAAATACAGAGTAAGACAATAAACATGATAAACATAAAAAAATTACATTAGTCTTTGCACATGGCCTGATTTGACCCCTTAAAGGGGTTGCTTCACCATAGACATTGATGGCATATTTAAAGGATATGCCATCAATGTCAGATAGGTTTGGGTCCCACTTCTGGGATCTGCACCTATTTCAAGAACAGGTTTCGAAACCTCTCTGTTTTGAACGTAGAGGTGGTCAGAATCTCCCATTAAAATCAGTTACAGTTGAGGGGTTCTCTGTTTTTTTTATATTTAAGCTGCTGCTGAAGTAAAAAAAAACAAAAAAACGTATATTTATCTCGACACACAGGCATTCCGGCAATGATGCTGCTGGCGGTCTACCTCCTTTCTTCTGTTGACATTTGGTTGTCAGCAGTCGGCTCGTAAATTCTGTAGTGTCTGCAGTGTTCACACACCATTGCATGTGATGTCAGGCTATGGTACATGCTGCCCAAGGCAGACCGCACTCTTGTCCGCTCCTCCCCAGCTACACCGCTGCTTCTCACTGGCATCTGTGCTAGTTACAGGTTCTGTTGTTTTGTATACCTGAAAATTATGTGACAACACTCCTAGCTGTTTCAATGTATCACACAGGTTGTCTCCATGGCTATTGCAGGAACCAGACGCTTAAAGACAACAGTTAATGTTTCAGTAAATAAATATAAAAGTTGTCCCACCAACCTAAAAACCTTCTAAGCCAGGGCTCAATGGCCACACATTGCATATATAAAAATGTACGGCTCCATGACAACTTAAAGGGGTTGTCTCGCTACAATGCTTGGGTTTTTAATTAAAAAAGAGCCTATTAAAAAACAACAGCTTTGCATTTTATGTTCATTACATATGTCCTACTGGATTTTGAGTTATCCCTGGCTAGTAGCGGAAGTGCATCAGCTCCTCAAATCACTATAGCAGCAGGACCTGTTGGATTTTTATCTTACTGGCTTGCCAGTCTGGTGACTCATCAGCACTTCTCAATACCATGTCTGAGCACAGAGGACAGTACAGTTTGAGGGCACTTGTGATGCTTCTGTCAGGGAAGGGAGGGGGAGGGGCTTACTCCTGGCCATCTGTGTCTGTATAGCCTGTGCTGGCTGGAATTATCCTGTGTGTGCCTGCTCCGTCCTGTCTCTACACAGATTGAGGAGAGCAGAGGTGAGTGATCTGTGGGGTCTGTAGGATGTGCAGCAGTTGAAGTGTGTTACTATTAATCATGAGGTGTCTGGGGAGCTTTGACCTATACCTAATGAACAGATCAGGGGGGATGTGAATGGTTCTATCCCTCCCTTGATCTGCCTGTATTAGTGACACTTCCTTGATTTAGTAATCACTCACAGCTGCCCTGTTATGTTCTGATGGGATGACAGAGTTTGTGTTTCGTTGCTGCTTGAGATGGATCCGTGGAGATTTGTATGCTAATAAGGAGGTTATAGGAACACTTACATCCCATCTGACTCTGCTATTAGCATACACGGCTGCACATTACTCTCCACACTCTTAGATCAGCCCTCTCCCTGCTGTCTCCTGAATCTGTGGACGAGGTGCAGCAAGGAGCTCAGCCACAGCTGCCCGACACAGGGCAGCTGATCCAGCAGTGAGCGAGACCTAGGGCAGACACACACAGGGTTAACTCTGGCAGCAAACCCCTTGCCTCCCCCTCTGTATTGAAGTTAATCTGCAGTCTGAGGAGGAGAGCTCGGTCTGTGTGATGAGGGGGAGAGGGAAGGGGGAAGAGAAGAGGCAATTCGGGAGCACGGCCCTGAATCAAACAATTCCTATGCTGCCAGACACACTGAGGTAGGCTGAAAGCCTGTAGTGAGACAACTCCTTTAATGCTCACAATCTGTTGATCTTGGGAAAGACTGTTGTGCAAACTATATGCTTTCTGTTATAGTAGTAAGTAGGAGGACGGTTTTCAGTTTCAAGTTTTACAGAGCAGCTTTATCTGCTGTGCACTAAGTTATCCTATAACATCAATAGTTCAATTACTACATTACAGAATTCATAATACACAATCATACAGTGGACCCTCAACATACAATATTAATTGGTACTGGGGCGACTATTGTATGATGAAACCATAATGCTATGGAAAACTGGTAATTGGTTCGAAAGCTGCAAAATATCACCCAACATAATGCAAAATGAAGATTAACACATTATCGCTGCAGCCAGTTTTGGCCTACCTGACAGAGCCCCATTTTTTAAATCTGCCATACAACTTTTTGACACTTTTACCTATCCATGTGATTTGAGAGTCATTTCTTGTGACACATTCTGCTTTAACTTAGTAAGAAATTTTGGTCCATACAATCCTTGTTTATTTGGGAAAAATATTGTGAAAATGTAGAAATATTTGCCATTTCCAAACTGCAAAAAATGTCTGCATGTAAGACAGAATTTATTCCATGGCCCACCCAGGCATGGTGGAAGCCCCGCCAGGAAACAAAATTTAAAGTAGGTCCCGGTATTCCCCAGAGCCCCGCCCCCAAACGGGGGATTTGCTGGGGGATCCCAGGTCTTTCCACTGGGGGGGGTTTTTCCTGCGGTGGGGGCCCAAAGGGTAGCGTAGTACGATTCGTCGGGCAAGCTCGTGTCGGGGACGGGGCAGAAGGTCAGGAAGGGGCTTGGATCGTAAACGGGACGGCAGAAGGTCAGGGCAGGCGGCAAGATTGTAGCGAAAACGTAGGAAAGGGGGTACGGTACAGGGATAGACAAGACTAGGTAGGAAGCTTTTCCAGAGGTAAAAACCTAAGGATCCGGCAGGGCCCGGGAGGAAGGGCCAACCTAAATAGGGCAGTGCCCGGCAATACCAAATTTCCCGGCGCACGCCCCCCTTTAAATTTAAACGCCGGGCCGCGGCCCCTGGGGCGGAGCCAGCGCCGGGGTGGGGACTGATGGCAGGAGGGGGGCCGGGTAAGTTGACGCCGGCGGGGACTGGGACAAGAGCGGACCCCGAACCCGACGTGCGGGACGGGGCTCCGCTGGGAGCCGCAGCACGGACGCGCCTGCGACCCGAGACAGAGGTCGCAGGGGCGACCGTGACAGTTTATAACTAGCATCTCCCATATCTCTACTGTAGGTTGGTATCATTTTTATTTTTTTACAACATTAGGGGAGTTTATAAATTTAGTAGTAGTTTTTCAATTTTTCAAGCCAATTTGCAACATAGACTTTTTAGTGATTAGTCCAGTTCGGACATGGCTTTGATGGGCTTGCATGTTTAATACCTCATAACCTACACCCTTTAAATTATTTAAAACAGTGCTTAGGAAGTTTGTTAACCCATTAGGTATTTCACAGAAATTAAAGAAAAGTGGAGGTGAAATGTCACTTTTTTTGTAGATTTTCAATTTTTATCCATTATTCACTGGAACAAGGTAGAACAAGGAAAATGCAACTCAATATTTATTCCACCAATTCTGTAGCTTATAGAGACTTCCTGTATGTGGCCCTAGTGCGCTATTTGGCTCAACCAGAAGCCTTAGAATAGGAGGAGCTCTGGACTCTAGAGTCTCATTTTCAATATGATTTTATTTATGCGCCATTCCATGTTTTCGAACAACCTAAAGTGCTAAAACTTAATCAACTCCCCCTAAAAAGACCCCATATTGGAAACTAAACCCCTTAAGTAATATATCCAGGGGTGTAGTAAGTATATAGACCTCACAGGTGTTTCACAAATTTTTGTACCGTTAAGCTGTGAAAATGAAAAAAAAAATTCCAACTATCTGCAGTTTTAGCTGAAAATGTTTATTTTTTACAAGGAATAATGGAAAAAAGCACCCAAAATTTTGTTACACAATTTCTTCCAACTCTGTCAATACCCTATATGTGGGTGTAAATTGCTGTTTGGGCGCAGGGCATAGCGTACAAGGGAGGGAGCGCTATTTGGCTTTTGGAACACAGATTTTGGTGGGTGCCATGTCGCATTTGCAAAGCCCACAAAGTACCATAAGGCCTCGTTCACACGGCTTATTTCGCCGCGGATTTGCCGACGGATTGACGATCGTCAATCCGTCGGCAAATCAGTCAGAAATAAGTAACAGCCTATTTTCTATTGATTTCAATAGAAAATACGTCTCGTAGTTCACACGACGCGTATTTCCATCGCGGATTGACGACGGCAATCCGGACGGAAAAACAATGTGCATGTCAATTATTTACGGACGGATTCACCACCTACAATGTATGGAGATGGTGAATCCGTCAGGAAATCAGTTACAAATACGTGCCACACTTAGTGGCACTTATTTGCAACTGATTTTCAACAGATTTCAGAACGTATTTACGATCGGCAATCCGATGTAAATACGTTCTGAAATAAGCCGTGTGAACATAGCCTAACTAGTGAAACCTTCCAGAAGTCACCCCATTTTGGATTTAACACCCCTCATGAATCTCATCCAGGGGTGTATTGTGCATTTTGGGCGCACAGGTGTTCCAGTTTATTTTTAGCATTGGGCCATGAAAATAGGGGGGACAAAAAAAACAATTCTGCTAGTGTTTTTTGGGCTTCAACTTTACAGTGTTAACTGCGAAGTATAAATGACAGGATAACTTTACTATGTGGTTCGGTAGAATTGCAATGCTACTTAGTTTTTTATGTTTTATTACAATTACACAATAGACATGCTGTAACGGGTGGTCCCGCAGCCCGCAGGCTGGGCTGCGGGCGCACCCGTATCCCCGCTGGTTCCCTGCGCCAGGGGTGGGTGGCGCCGCGGTCCACGTGTCAGGCCGCGGACGCACCCGCTCTCCTGGGAGCCAGTACTTACCCCGCCGTGTTCCTGTACCCGCGCGGCTATCTGCCGGCTGCTGCGCGGGCTCCTGTTCCCTAGGGTGCGCGGCAGTCCTGCCGGATTTAACGGGCCAGCGCGCCGGTAATTGGCAAATTGTCGGGCGCTAGTCCTATATATTGGTACCACCTCCGGCACTTCCCTGCCGGATCTATTGTGCCCTTGCCTTTAGAGAAAGCGGTTCCTCTGTGCGTCCTGGTGTTTCCTCCGTTGCTGACCCTTCGATTATGTTTCCTGACCACGAACCTTTGCCGCCTGCCCTGACCTATCTGCCTGTCCACGCCTACGAGTTTGGTATTCCCCTTCGGTACCTCGCTGCACCTCAGCCGCCACCGCGGCTAGTCGCGCTAGGGGTCACGACCTGGTAGGCCTCCACCGCAGCAAGTCCATCCAACGCTTTGCAGCGGGCTCTGGTGAAACTGCCGACCACTTAGACCCCGCTCCCTGGCGAGGGTTACACCATCGCCTGCGGCAGTTCAAGGAGTCCACTACTCTGCCGTTACAGTTAGATCCGTCCCATGGATCCGCCAAGGGGCCTCTGCCCAGTCCCTTGCGACCCTCTCTTCCATGTTTGCCCAGCAGTCCCAGCAGAACTCACGCAACAGGCTCACGCAATTGACCAGCTTGTCTGACTTGGTGGCGGCCGCTTCTCACGTCTCAGCAGCAGCCGCCGCTTCCACCCATGGTCCCTCCTACGTCTCCCACTCTGCTGGCTACTGTGGGTCCCAAGCTTCGACTTCCTCTACCATCCAAGGCCCTGGCTTGGGCAACACCTCTCTGGGACAGAAACGACCCCATGACCGCAGATCTATCACGGCCTTCCTTCAAGAATGTTCGTAATGTTTTCAGACCAGCACGTGCTCACCTAGAAGATGGCGCTCCTGAGCCTTCGACAAGGCGACTCTTCCGTGGGAGCACACGCCGTTCCATTTCACACTCTGGCCTCGCCTCTCCTGGCAACACGACAGCCCTTTTGCGCCACCTTCAAGAAAGGGTCATCCAGCAGAGTGAAAGACGCACTGGCCGCTAGAGACTCTTCCGTCCCGCTGAAACTAACTCATCCACCTGCGGCACTCGGCATTAATGTCGCGTTTCGGGCCGAGAGACAGGATGAGCTCCGGTCAAGCACGAGACGCCTGACGTCCCCGCTAGTTGCCTCGACTGGGCCTCAGAATTCGCAAAGCCCCACTGCCGTTCCACAGCCTGCCAGTGATGCGACAACCCAGGCAGGTGGGAACCGGTCCACTTATGAACAGGAGCTGTACCCTCATCGGGCCCGAGAATCTATGCCTGTAGGCTGTGCTAGCCCGGTCACGATTTCTCCGAGTGCCCGCAACGACCCCAGTGGCCGGAAACAATCGCACCTAGGTTCCGTGGGAGAGGCCGTCCCTAGGTGCAAATTCTCCTCCTCCGCCGACTGACAATGCCGGTGTGTAGTCACGATGGATGCACGTCACTCGTTTCAGGTCCCTGCCTTTCTTGGATTCTGGTCTGCCGGGAATTTTAATTAATAGCCTCCTCATGTATGGCCGTCTATCAGCCTGCCGCTGGTTCCAGCTGGGAAAACCGTTACTGATTTCATCTGCGTCGGCGGGGGGGGGGGGGGTCGTGGGGCGGGGGGGGGGGCCGAGGGGGGGTCGGGGGGAGGGGGGGGTCAGCCAGGGAGCTGTCTGAAGCGACTCCATTCAGGTATGTCACCTAGGCCGGTGCCCTCCAGGTGGGGGCCCTGCACAAGGAGATCTCCCTCTATGCTGCTACCTCGGTCGTCCCTCATCGATCCTCCTGGGGCTCCCATAGCTCCGCGTCATGCCCCTACGCTCGACTGGAGATCCGGTGAAGTCCTTCGCGTTGGGGACTCGGATTGCCAGATAAAGTCCTTCTGTTTGGGGTTGCACCTTGCCCGGTGCCGTGCCAGTTCTCAGCAGTACTCCCCAAGCGCCTCTGCCAGACCTGCCAGCGAATAGCCAGGACTTTGCCGATGTGTTCTCGGAGAAACAAGCTGAAATGCTGCCGGCCCTATGATTGTCTGATCGACCTTCTACCTGGGACCAGTCCTCCTCGGGGAAGGGTCTATCCGTTGTCGGTGCCTGAGACTCAGGCCCTTGTCGGCCCTAGTTTCAGGAGGAACTTGCAGAAGGGGCTCTTTATACGGCAAGTTGAAAAGTTCGCTCTTGAAAAGAACAGGAATGGTTCTCTCCTCCCTTGCATCGATCTACCGTGGCCCTTAATAAGATCCACAGTGAAGAACCGCTATCCGTTGCCCTGATTTCCGACTTTTCGACTGCGGCTCCTCGCGGGAGGCCAATATCTTTCTCCAAATTAGACTTGCGGGGAGCATATAACCTCGTTAGAATTTGAGAGGGTGAACAAATGGAAGACGCCTTCAACCCACGTGACGGCACTTGTATTTGTGATGCCTTTTGGACTGTGTAAACTGAGCCCAGCCATCTTCCAGTTAATTCGTTAATCGACATCTTCCAGAGACCATCTTTACACCTGTGTCATCATCTACTCTGGACGATATACTGATCTTTTCTCCTGACCCTCAGACCCATCGCTTGCATGTACGCCAGGTACTGAGGACGTCTTCACAGTAACCAACTGTATTCCAAGTTTGGAGAAATGCCTGTTTCATCGGACAGTCTTCCTTCTTAGGCCTACACAACTCGGATAAGTCTGCCTCGAATGAAGCGATCCAGCCAAGTTGACTGGCCGTTCTGTCAGTGGCCTCGACCAGTCCGGGTCTTCAGGCTATTCAGCGCTTTCTTGGGGTCCGCACATCAACACACATACAACTCCACACACATCAGTCACTCATTTACACCTACCCTCCAATTAATACACAGCTCTACGGCGGCACACAACACATAGAGCAGCCCATCGGCGCACAGACAGCGCGATATGCCTGAGTCTGGTCGCGTCACACTCACTAAATCTACAACGACCTTACACAATAACTCATTCTGGGCGCGACAGCTCTAAAAACATACAGATCTATCAACGATATCCGCGCTTCAATCACGTAGCCTGTGAGCAGAGAAGGCCAATGAACTTCACACACTAATGCTCTCCTCTCTGCGTGACAGGACACGCGTCGATCACTCTGATCTCTGACCGCGCGTGCAGTGGCACACCTCATACACCAGTCCGCTCTATCATGCGTCCTACAACGCCTCTTCGCGCATGCCGACACACTATTCCTCAATAACTCCAAAAAGCTGTCAGCGCAGCCAACACATTCTTCCTCATCTGCGCTCGAGCCGTGCAGACTCACCGTGCGCAGACGAGCACTCCTAATCACAACTGCGAGACGCCGCTAAGCCCCTACACGGTGCTTCACTCGGCGACGGCTTCGCTGTTATGCGCGCTATAGACACTACTGCACCCACTAATCAGACTATCCAATGCAATAGCTTTAGAACCTAACTCAGGAGAGAGAGTGCAGCTCCTATATCATACTGACTTACGCATGCCCATTGCACATCGTGGAGGGACTCACTCAAGACACCAACAGTTCCTAGACCCACACTGCTGTCCACAGCAGTGCTGTCTCTGACAGGAGACAACAGAGTAACGACATCTTCTTAATTAGAGCAATACAGACACACTGCCTATAGCCAGCCACGTGAGAGTGCATACTTTCTTAACAACGCTAGCTCACACACATTCTTCCTTCTAGCGAGAGATACTCCGAAAGAGTATTATACAATCTTCGGCGCAGGAACTCGGCAGTATACATTACGGGAGTCCCACTTTCGGTCTCCATATGATATGAGGTCTCTTCCTAACACATTCCGCAGCGCCTCTCTCCACCCTGATACGTCAGGTAGCGATTATCTCTCCAATCAGATCTCTGCGAGCGAGCACCCAAGAGTACTAACAAGCTTACACACACAGATAGCTCTAGCGCGGTCGATAACACGACTGTGAGTGAAGGTTAAGGTCTGAGCCACAATCTCCGACAACTCTCATCTCTCCACTGGCACCATTATCAGAGTTAGGGTACACTTGATGCACACTATACTACTGAGCCGCCTGCTAACTTCTGTCTCGATAATACACGCTGGAGACCCTCATGTCACTTTACAAACCAGTACTAGGTGAAGAGTGAGTGGCCTCATCAATCCCTAGCGACCTAGGGTCCCAGCACCCTCCTTCGCCACTTAGTAAGTTCACCTTCAGTGAACGTTTCTCTAAACAGCCACATTGTACTTAGCCCGCTGTATCTTTCTACGCAGACCAGATGACACACAATTCTCCCCCTAACGAGATTTAGACGCTAGGTCTCCTGAATAGCACTGGCACATGGCGCAAACACACCTCACAACACTGTGACCAATGTGTGAACTCTCTTCTATGACAAACAACAGACATACACACACCCCGGCCTGGATCACACTGGCCCCCTCATCTTAACAATAGAGGCCACTCGAGAGTACACGTCACTACACCAGGCCTCTAGTGCAGCAACAATTCCCCTCTATCTTGATACTCCCATTACAGGGGACTCACACACACAGCCTCCCACATATAAGACATCTCACAAACCCACAGAGTCACCGAGCGGATCGACACACAGAGAGGAGACCTTTCTGAACACACATCTGAGCGAGGATGATCTGTGCCAGGGAGCGATCGTGATGGCACAACCCAACTACTTCTCTGGATGAGCCTGAACCTACGACAACGCTCCGAGAGCAGATCTATCGCCTTCGAGCATCCCCAATGCGCGGATTTAAGCGCCACACCCTTAGACCACTGCGTGCGCGCCCTTATAAGTACTACATCAACTAAAACACACAAAGGATTAGATCTGTCCAAGAGGGGATGAAGCGTGAGAGCGCTAAAACTGCACAGTTGAGTAGTGTGCAATGGCATGGAACGCTGGTATGAGTGTGTCATGCACACGACACGATACATTACAACGTGATTTGAGACAAGCACGGAGGTGCGTCAATATCTACGTGACTTATAGCTACACACATGATAGCTGAGGTACACTGCCACGTAGTATTCTTTCTCTAATTGGTGCTATGATTGCACAAGGAATATTTGCCTTCTACGACAGACAGAGGGTTAGAGCATGTTAAACGGGAGTGACCATATGTTCACGTGCAGAGTGGATTGGAGATAGCCTTGCATGGTCGCTAACACATGGTTGCTTAATATGGTCAACAGCAGGTATTAGTGTGGGACTCTCTCATGAATTGAGTGGTGATAGGTTAGTCATGGAGTACATGGGGAGACTTTGAGATCTCTTATGGATGCGAGTCAGATCTGCAGTCTTGTAATGTTTTAGAGGTGGATACTGCACTGTCGGACCACCTATCTTATATGATACACTACTTGAGAGAATTGTTGGGCGAGATTCGAATTTGGTGGTATGGCCGGCGCTTGGTGTGAGGAGGAGTTCGGGGTGTGTGGTTACACATCTCACCACGAGGTACAGTGTTGTTTGTATGGGAGACTCTACTTAGTGCGCATAGTCGACAATATATGATTACTTAGGGGTCATAGAGAATGTGTGAAGTGACAATCGGTATTATCTCATCTAAATGGTTTGTTGTATAGTGGTATGAAGACTCACACGAATTGATTTACTGACACGATTATGGTGTTTCGGAGGTGGGAGGTTGGACTCATTTTAGTTACTAGTGGACACATACTTGTTAAGACGAGTGGAGAGACTCGTGGAACGGTGGTCTTACTGATGCTCACACCTTGTTCGGTATGCTACACTCTCTACACGGACAATTTGTATAAGTTCGTGTCAGCATGTACACAGACCATCGGAGAAGGTATAACGTACTGAAGGTTACATAGTCTAAAATGAGAATCATTAACTAAGAGGTGATGTATTTGTGCGGTGAACTGTGTCTAGGAAAGTTATTGGATTGGGAATGAGAGAAGGTTGGGGAGTTGTGGAAGGGAAGACTCGAGTGGACAAGTCAGTCAGACATTGGGGTACAGTATCAGAAGTGACACATTAGTGGCAAAACTCATGAACAGGACGTGACAAATGTGACGGGATGCGCAACGAACTGTGTTGCTTGACACTTGAAATGGCAGACAGGATCTTACATAATCACTAGATACGGGGGTAGCACACCAGATCACTAACAAGAGCACAAAGGAAAATAACATAGACGACACACGAATAAACGTGAGTAGACATAGATCAGAGATGGGCGTGCGAGAATTGTGCGTGGTGAAACAGGTCAACACATGAGATGTTCAGCTATGGACAGGTTGCACACACATCGGGACAACGTATACTACACGGGTCTAGTGTGGGTGTGGTGCGCGGGATCCAGTATAGATTTCTAGCAAGATGGAAACACGTAACATCATCAGATGTGGGACAACACAAGGTCAGAACACTCAGGTAGTTTCTGATGGAGAGGAGTGTGGAGGTGGTGACTGAGCGTGCGCATGGATAGCGCGGAGGAGGATCAATTACAGGTGAGACACACACAGGACAGAACTTGTGAGTGAGAAGAATTAGATGCTTATACAAAGACAGGGGACGCAACAATACATTGCGAGACGGGAGTATATTAAATGATTAATGTGATTATGAAGAGTTGTGATGTTATAAAATATGAAAAAGGGAATTGAGAAAAGGGAGCGAGAGGAGTGATATATTAGAGAGACTGACGCGATGGAATTATGAGAGATTCAACAGGTACGGGATGCAGAGACTCAGAGACACAACACAAAGAGATGCTGGTATGGAGAGGTGAGTCTAATAACTCGACAGAAAGGTAAGAGAGACACACACGACATACAAGCATACTGGCGAGGCAGTAGAACGTCAGAACAGGTAAGGGGTGTGGATAATAGAACACGCACACGATTAAGAGGTGAGCAGAATGTATGGCGCTAGTGTACACGTGGAGGACTTGAGGAGCGAGAGATGTGTGTAGAGTGACACTAGGTAGACTCTGTGCAAGGACGTGTACAGTTCCACGAGTGATAGAGTGTGGGGAGGCGATAGTGAAACACACACAGACGACAACAGTAGGTATGGATCTAGTTGTAGGATTAGAGTAGGGTGGGTGGCGTGTGGGGCTGGGTGCGTGGTGGTTCAACCAGAGTCAACAAAGCATGTGGGGCTATGCTATTGGACCAGGATCATAGTAGGGAGTTCTATCATGTAACACACAACATGTGTCTAGACAGAGTATCACAAGGTGGGTATACGAGGATAGGGTGTGTGTGTAGTAGTAGTTGACGAGTGCACTTAGTGGCAGGAGTATCTGGATCACTACTTTATCATGAGATGAGACTTTGGGAGGACTGGTTGGATATGGAATGCGTGTGGAAGGTGTGGGATGTGGTGAGAGAGTGCTGTCACACGTTGAGGAGAGACTAGAGTGAGTGTCGATGTCGGATAGAGACACACACGGAGGAAGAGAGTCTACACATATAGGGAAGTTATGGAAGTCTGATACGTTACAGCACGAACTGTTTAGGAGACACAAACGGCGGTGTGGGATACATGACAGTGTTACAAGTCTATGGGGTTCTTGGAGCATATGTACGGGCGAGAAGTGGTGTGAGTGACACAGTGTCAGGCGTGACGATTACATGTACTTTTGGAGTGGTTGATTAAGTCCATGTGAGCGACTCTATTGGATTACAGTGTTTTCACTGGTCTTCAGTCTCTCAGTAGTGTGCGAGGGGTTGCGCGGCGGGTCCACACACGTTGAGGGGACAGATCATGGAGGTAGTGATTGTAGAGATCAGTGTCCACATGGTGGAGATCATGAGGATGTGAGCAAGTTGGACACACAGGGGAGTGTGGGTTGATTGATGTAGTGGCAATATGGAGGACAGCGGTGTCGATAGTAGTATTCGGAGAGATGACCGATGAGAGGTGAGTGGGGGGAGTGACAAGTATGGTGAGACAGTGAGTGTGGGGATACAAGACTGTTGGAGTTAAAGCTCTGAGTGGCGCACTATGCATACAACTATCAAGTAGTTAGGTCCTATATAGTTGGTCCAGGGAGAGGAGCAGACAACTGGGAGAGCAGTGAGTCATGTGAAGTAGTTGGGTCTGATTCTCTTATTGAGATGTGTAAGGTGGCTTAGGTAACATTCATTACTACATAGGGGGAGGTGTGAGTTATACGGAGATTAGAGTGTCATAGGGGATAGTGAGCATGATTGCTGTGAGAGAATCCGATGTGCCGGGGATAGGTGGTTTGCCATCTGGCAGGCACACGTGGCTTTAGGTTAAGTGTAAGTATATGTGTACAGGTTAACATGAGATGATGCGAGTGAGGTATGGTGATGGGTGAGGCACAGAGAGACATCTCTAGAGATGGTTTATGTGATGTGACAGTTGAGGTAGACGATTATCTTAGATTATTAGTGTGGTGGTGGGTTCAGTATTGTTGTGTAACAGATGGGTGTGACAGGCTGTTAAACAGATGCACACTTTGTCTAGGGATTCTTGTGTGACATATGTGGGTGATAGAGTTGAGGAAGGTCGTCTGGATGTGAACAGGTGTTGAGTGAGGTGACACTTTGTGTTGCATTGTGTAATTTATAGTGAGGGGTTGAGGAGATGTTTTTTTCGGCAGTAGATAGTGTGTCGGGGATAGACAACAAGACTACTGGATCATGTGTTGTCTCTAATAGGACATATCTCATAATGATGTGGGGGGGGGTGTGGTTATGTGAGGGGTTGAAAGGGGGGGGGATTGTGGTAGGTTGGGTGTGCAGTATGATGTGTGGTGAAATTTGCTCTGTGGGCTAGGATAGGTTTTGATGGGTAGATTATGTGTTAGAGGAGAGTGGGTTAGTGTGGGTGTAGCGATGTGAAGCGCGAGGGGGAGGAGGATGACGGGAGAGAGAGAGAGAGTGTAGTACGCGAGTGTGATGGCGAGCGTTGCGGTTGTGCGTAGGTAGAGTGGGGGTGAGTGAGTAGAGAGACGTGCGAGCGAGCGCAGAGAGTGAGAGTGGAAATAGAGAGAGAGAGCGAGCTGTGAGACAGCGCGATGGAGAGAATGTATAGGTTAGATATCGGAGCTAGAGATGTCGTGAACAAGGCACGTGACGCGTGTGATGAGTAGGAGGGCAAACGGCGTATCTAGAGCAGGTTGGGTGGTTTGCAACACAGAGGCATGAGGGCATAATATCTCTATTAGTATTAAGTGGACAAACAGATGGGACAGCGTGTGGTAGGAGACCGGAGGTGAGCACGTAGAGTGGTCAACATCAGACTCAGGCATATGGATTACTGTACGCTGTGGTGACGAGGTGGATATCATGAGTCACTTAGAGAGGGAGGATATGAATATGTCATTATGGGTCATACGTGATTACGTATTACTGACTGATTCTTATAGGGATCATTGACATCTAGGCGCAGCGTATGAGTGTAAGTCTAGATTGGGAGCGCTGAAAAGGAGTAGCCGGGAGGCGATGATAGGTAGTGGTGTTGGCGGAAGTATAGGGATGACGGAGATTGGAGAGCACGTGTATCTTATTAGGCGCGACTTATACACGAATGCGATACACATTAGCGAGGAGTCTACAGGTGACGGAGGACACAGTGAGTGTAGATGACATGGGGGAGTGGGCACACTGTTGTCTTATGAGGGCAGTGAAGGTGTGGATGGGTATCACTTAGAGTTGGAGAGAGGTATACTATGAGGCGAGGATATACACACTCGAGTGATATAGCGACTCTGGAGGAAAATGTGGGAGCAGGTTGTGTGTTGTAGTGGAGGAGGCGGACACATTCAGAGAGTCTAGGGATAACATGGAGAGGGCAAGGCAACACACATCGTGATAAGGTGTATTGTAATGTAGTTCGTGAGGATTAACACAAACAGTGGTCTTGAGTGGCGATACACGTTAATAAAGACTGTAGAGTGAGAGGCAAAATCAGAGGATATATCATGTCATTAACATGTGGAGTTTGTGCACATTCACACAACTGAGAGGGTACAGAGATTGATTGATAACAATCTATGGAATAGATGTGACATGAGTAGAATTGTGGGGTGGTTCTTGATCTAATGGTCGGATGAGGTGGGTAGCAGGTGGGTCGAGCGTGTGGACAAAACATAGGAGGAATGACGATGCACAATAGGTGAGTGGTGGGGCGGAGGAGCCACAGTTTTCTGTCTAACACAGGTACACAATCTAGGTGCAGCCTATTGGCACACAAGTAGGAGTCATACAGGTGTAGTTCCTGCACACATGCGGTTCTTAGTATTGCACAGGTGAGGTACATATTATAGTGACAGAGTTTGTGATAGGTACACGCATATGTATAGGAAGAGGGGATGTGACAGAATGGTTGTTGTGACTTGCACATGTTGGGGTGTCGGACAGAGGGTCCATATTGAGCATGATTGGGACAACGTTGCAGTACGCAATTACATTGTAGGACAACGGCGCTGTTGTGCGATGAGTGCAAAGGGGCGCGATGTAGTGGGTACACAGATGATGGACTATTCCTAGGATTAATAGTACGAATACACACATGGGGAGTCTCAGTATGTGATCTGTTATGGGTCTGATTAGTAGACGTTGAGGTGAGAGTACTGGTAGGGTAGGACTGGATGTGGTTGTGGAATTAGACACAACCTGTGGTGTTATACTGGATTGTACAGAGAGGTGTATACATAGTAGATCTGACACACGAGTACAGGGAGATGCGGAGAGGCGTCACACACGCAACACAAATTGTATTACGCGTCAGTCAACAGACCAGTGTGGCGAGGTTATTCAGGACAGTAGGTTGGTCTGTAGGATCAAAGTGACATGGGGGTGGACACAGTAGGTGTGATGGGAGGAATTATCATCACTTAGGGCAATAGGTCTATTGGTAGAGTCAGAGGGATGGATGTGTGGTGTGTGTCGCGATCTGGTACAGAGTAGAGTGACGGCAGAATGAACGGGGTGACTGAACTAGGCTGGACATGTGGTAGGCGTACATAGCTTGATGAGATGTGTATGCGTTCTAGAGTACTTAGCACGCTCTCCATCTCCAGACGGAGCATGTGATTCTGAGTCTGGTATTGTATTTTGAGACACAATGGGAAGAGGGATACAAGCGGGACATCTTACGGTAGTCTGTGCAGTAGTAAGGTAAGTTATATTTGCGAGAGTGTATTATCTTTACTCGCAAGCGTGCAAAACTATAGTGGTGGGGAACAGAAATGTAGTGGGGTGACAGGTGTATCACGTTCTACTGACTAAACAGTTTATGTATAACAGAGACGAGACAATATCTGTTCGTTTGTAGAGTTTTTAGGTATAGGGTGGTGTGAGTGGGAGCGTAGTGAGAGAGCGTGACAGTAACTATTATACTTAGCACTGGAGGCAGGCACTTTAGACATCACTGCGGAGTACTGAGAACAGGCGTGATATGGACACAGTACAATATCAGAGTGTCACCATAAAATGACAGTACGCAGAGCGTGAGCACGGACGAGGTATGACTGTGACACTTAGTATTCCAGAACAGGATTACAATTGTATGACTCTGATAGACACATAGGTAGGACTCACTAAACGATAAGGTGGCTTCTTACGTGATGTGAGTTAACTGTGAGGGTGTGCAAGTATCTATCTATCTCTATATCTATTCTATATCTCTTCTATCTATATCTTCTCTATATCTATCACACGCACAAGTTAGGCACCATCTGCACTATTGACACTGAGGATGAGAAACTTAGTAGGGTGGACAGTGACACACTACAGAGTATGTGGTCAGAACAAGATGTCTCATTGGTGCGTGGTATTAAAATGATTATCTGAATACGACATCACACGTAGTGGGGACTATGACAAGAGGGAGGTGACTTGCATGATGGGGGATACTTTAGTGCAGGGCTGACAACAGTCTTGTTGTGGTGTGAGGGTGAGGTTACTAATTTGGGTTTACTTAGCGACAATGTACTGACATAGTTCGACGGACAAGAGCGACAGCCTTCGTGGGTGTGAACACAGACACACATGACATACATCATGGGAACTGACCGATTGAAAGAGATTACTATCTGAACACAATGGGAGCTACGGAAAAGCGACAGACACAGCGTAGGAGTACAAGAGAGTCTGGGATAGTACGGAGAAAGAGGTGTACTAGAGATCAACATACACGAGAGCACAACAGGCAGACGACCGGACAAACAGAGAAGACAGGATCAAGTGTGTCATAACCAGTGAGTGACGACAAGAGATGGACACATGGACGAAGTTCAGGAGGCAGACGTAGAGAAACACTTGCAGGATAGAGAATTGACATGGACAAGTATAGATTGGCCAAGGGGTGAGAGCAAGACATGTATGGGGGTGGTGTGACACGTACTGAGAACTCTACGTGAGTACACTCTACACTATGAGTGTGGTATACATATAACATATCGAAAGGAGTCGACATCTATTATGAATCTCATTCACATTGGATGGCAGAATATGGGGTATCTGTGTTTATAGCTGACCTAAATGACGTATATCGTGGAGCAGGAGATAGACTGTTGGTGACGATGGGATTAAGTCTTGGTTATACGTAACTAAGAGACAGGACGAACGTGAGGAGGGGTTTTTGCGTGTGGTGCGGCGACGCGCGAGAGTGGTGTTTTTTAGTGTGGTGATGGGGAGGGGTTGTGGATTGTGAGGTTTGTGTGTTGGGGGGGTATGTGAAATGGGGAGGAGGTGGTGGACATTTAATGGCAATGTTGGTGAGGGGAAAGAGATGGAATAGATGGGGGGATAGGTCGTTTTAGGATTTGAGGTATGGGGGGATGTGTGGGGGAGAATGAGGGTTTGTTGTATGGATCAAATTTGTGAGTTTTTATCTTATTGAAGGGGGGGGGTGTAAGTTGGGGGTTGGGGGGGGGGGGGAAGGGGATGT
Organism: Phyllomedusa bahiana; assembly: GCA_025379985.1. Taxonomy (NCBI): domain Eukaryota; kingdom Metazoa; phylum Chordata; class Amphibia; order Anura; family Hylidae; genus Phyllomedusa; species Phyllomedusa bahiana. Next base: position 54,782 of record JAODAL010015000.1, read on the forward strand.
AAAGGTGGGGGTTGTAAAAATGAGAATAGGAAGGGGGTTTGTAATGGTGGGGAGAAATGGTGGTGATGGTATTTGGTGTGATGGGAGAGGCGTGTTGATGGATTGAGGGTAAAGGGTAGGAATGGGGTTTGACACACAGGGGGGGGAGATGTAAGATAAGGATTATAGAGTGTGATATATTAGATTTGTGGGGTGTGGGATTAGAGTAGGGGACATGTAAGAGTAACTGAGTATAAGGGTTGGTGGGGTACAGGGAGGTTAACAAAGTCGCAATAGAGCGAAGAGAGGAATGGCACATCATTAGCGCGAGCATCCTACATCTATTCTATACTCACATCTGTAAATCATTGCGCAGGAACATCAAATTTTAAGATTGCCTCACAAACGGTGGTTTCGTCACCTTACATTTGCGCTCAATATGATCTAATCCTTCAGTCTCCCGAACAGCTGCTGGAGATGCGGGTCTGCTGTTTAGGTTCCTAATGAACCCACATTTCATGGGCATGTTCAATCTTACTATCCTTTCGGGTCAAGAGATCATGTGATCCATCTATTCATCTTATCAACACGAACAACTGTCCTTCCCTAATGACCCTAAGTGCTGTTATTATTATGATCCCGCAGTCGACCCGCACTACTAGGGGCAGCCTTATGTCCTTCATGTTAATCGCTGCACAAGGGCAGTCTGCGAATCCCCGACTGTTGGCTGCTCCACGTTCGTCTCCCCTCTATCAGTGAACTCGGCTTAAGGAAGTTCTTTTCCTTATACAGCGAATGAAGGCGACATAAAACAGGTTGTTAATTAAAGCATCTACAAACATGGAAGGCTCAGGATATTGAATTTACACTTGTCCCCCCACTTCCTGGCGTATCTACTTTTGTGTAAAGTATACCAGCGCGTTGAGCCCTTTTTATAAACCTTGTGCACTAATATGTTTTCTGTTTTTTGTCTCTTGTGTGACATACCCATACACTCTCTGGCACCCTAAAGGAGCATTTGGCTTACTCCTTTGGTTTTTGAGCTTCCATATGTTGAAGGAATATGTTTGCAACGTTGGCTCACCAGGGTTTCCCCTTGCCGCTCTTCTCTTACCATCTTTTGAACAGTTTGAGTTCTGTTCATGACTTTTTTTTGTCAGTTTGATGCCTTCCCCTCTTCTTTTTCACACACAGAGCCTACTTATCTTGCAGGACTTCTGATTATAATAATCGTATATAATTATTAGTGAGTATTGCTCCCTCTCTCTTTTTTCATAGTCCTCAAGCTCTATTATGCTTACATTTGTTATGACATGCTAGGCCACCTACTGTAATCTTTTATCTGTATTGTATATCCATTCCAGCAGTTTGCATGTTTGCAACACATTTGTACTACACTGGATACGCCCTGACTCTCATAGATTTGTGACGTTTGATGTCACGTATGATCTTTGCATGCTCTTCCTTGTTTTGTTTTTTATTCTAAAAAAACCCTTTTTGAATAAGAAATCCTAAAACTTCCATTCTAGCTACACAACAATAGTATATCTCTAGTCCATTTATACATACTGCATGAAGAACCAAAGATATGAAAAGGTATATAAAAACATATTAACATTGAAAACGATAAAATTTACCCTCCCACTAATAAAAAGGGGCAGGTTCAAGTCCTGAAGGGCAGCAGTGGCTCTTTTAAAAAACGCTTAAAGTGTGTTTGGATCCCAATTAAACAGTATAAAATCAATGGATTTACATTTTCCATACTTGTGTGTGCATCAGCTCAACTGCACACTCCAGGACAAGCCCCCGGTGGCCCATATAGCATGGCAAAGAACTTGAAGTTGTTTTTTATCACTACATTGTTTGCCATGCTCAGGAAGAACAGAAAGCAGAGAAAAGAGGGCGAAACAGCAAGAGACAGAGTACAGAAGGAGCATACGTAAAGTCATTTACAGTAGAGGTAGGAAGGAATCCCTAATATAACTCCACCGGTGAAGCCTCAAAACAGCTCACCTGGTTTGGGCCCCTAGGCACCCCAGTCTGACTCCTGGCTGTGCATCATATTCTGTGTTCCTTTTTACTGCTTTACATTCAACAATTTATAATGTAAAATAAGCCAATATTACGAAGTAAATCTGCAAATGACACAAATATATGATTTTATATCTCATAAAGTGAATATATAAACATATACATAAAGAAAAAATCAAAAAATAATATAAAAAAAAACCAAAAATGTTTAAAAATCTCAATATAATTTTCTTAATGTTTATAAGAAAAAAAATTTTTTATAATTGCAGGAGACTGTAGCGCGGAAGCTAGATTGGAACACATGTAGCTTCAGATTTCGAAGCAGTTGATTGTGGAGTGTCACACAAGATACTCACCATGACAACGACCATAGCTTTTACCCTAGATACATAACCTCTAAGCAGAAGCGCTCAGATGGAACAAGCTGCTTGCTTCAGAATTTCAAAGCCGATATTCTGGTTGTCACAACAAGATACACAAGACAAGAACATGCTGTTCACCCTAGACTAAAACCTCAGCAGAAGCTCAAATTGGAACTGACTGAGCAGCTTCAATTCAAAGCCAGAATGATTCTGGTTTCACACACAAGATAAACAAGAAGACCAATGCCTGTTACCCTAGATAGAACCTCCTAGCAAACGCTCAGATGGAGAGCAACTGCTTAGCATTCAGATTTCAAAGCAGATGATTTGCACTGGTGACCACACACAAGAATACACTGCAAGACCATCTCTGTTGATCCAAGATATAAACCTCTCTGTTATCTCCACAGCAAAGATATTTACATCTGATTCTTTCAGCAGATCCTATCTTCTAAATCCACAACAACTGCTCAGAACCAATGAGAGCAATGTAATCAAAAGTAATTGTTGAATATCAGAAGAGCTCACACAGGGGCATATATGACCAGAAAAATTGATTGTGTACTGAAAAACACTCCAGTAAGAAAACCAAGACCCAAAACTATTACTACTTAAGGGAGAGAGCCATATTCATGTTCAGAAATGTTGGCATATGTTTCTTAGTGTTAAATCCTATCTTTGTCAACACCAACAGTGTCACGACAGGCAGAAGCCTTTTTTGTTCATGTTCACGAAGTATGTCAATGTTCTACTGAGAAAATCTAGAGTATTGACTACATAACAAAAAACTCACACAGTGGAGAAGCCATTTACCACGTATCTATCAAATATTGTCAAATGTTCTAACTGAGAAAGTCTAGTATTGTTGAACATAAAAAAAACTCACTCGAAAGGAGAAACCATTTTCGCGTTCAAAATATGTCCAAATGTTCTACGAAAGTCTAGTCTTGTTGAACATAAAAAAAACTCTCACAGGTGAGAAGCCATATTCATGTTCAGAATGTAGGAATTTTCTATACTGAGAGAATCACACATCTTGTTTCAACATCAATTATTGTCCCACACAGGGCAGATTGCCAACTTTCCATGTTCTGTATGTGGACGAAATTGTTTTACTTCCTAAAATCAACATCTTTTTCCAGCATCAACGATAGTCACTGCAGGAGAAGAATATCATTTCGTGTATCAGAATGTGGTCCACAATGTTTTCCTTTAAAAAAATCACATCTTGTTCAACATCGCAACAATCAATCACACAGGACGAAAACCCATTTTCATGTTCAGAATGTGGGAAATGTTATGCTGAGAAATCACATCTTGTTCAACATCAATTATGTCACACAGGGCAGATGCCATTTTCCATGTTTTACATTTCTGTATGTGGGAAATGATTTTACACTTCTAACAATCATATAGATTGACTCAACATCAAGATCGATTTCACACAGGGGAGAACCTATTTTGATGTTCAGAGAGATGTGGGCAAATGTACACACAACTTCAAAATCTAATCTACGTCTTGTCAACATCACATTGGTCACACAATGGAGAATCCATTTTCATGACTTCATGAATGTGGAGCAAATTAGTTTTAGACTCAGTAAACCACATCTTGTTCAACATCACACAACAATGTCACACAGGAGATCACAAGCCCATTTTCATGTTCAGAGAAGTGTGGCACAAAAAAACGTTTTACCGCGGAAATCTAATCTTGTTGAACATCAAAAAGCGCTTCACACATGGTAGTACTATTTTTCTTCTTGTTTGGAAACTTGTTTTCTGAATTGAGACAAATTCTTCAAGAAAGAAACACTTTGTGTACATGAAGCAAATTTAAAGGGGTTTTGCCACAAAGTAAAATTGATGGGGGGAAACTTGCAAATTTAAAAAATAAACATTTTCACAATCCATCATTATTCAAATTTGGGTTCCATTTTTGTTTTAGCCGTCATTTGGGGATCATTGTTTCGCTGTCCCCATGGAACGCCCGGAAACCCAGAGTGGTGCACTGCTCAGACATCCCTCTCCTTAAGAAACTTTGATGTTAAAAAACCCCAGGTGTTCCCATTCTGCCCCTGTCCTCTGTACTTTTAGTAATTAGTCAAAAAGTGCAAAATCAATTTAAAAAAGAAACCTCGGAGGTCTGTGCACTGACAAAAGAAAAAAAAACCCACGGGTTTGGTTTCTGCAGGGGACTTAAAACCTAAGCCCTTTGTGCGTGAGGCAAAAACTTTCCCCTTAAGCTTTTTTGTGCTACTCACAGTTCTTACAAAAAACGCCCTTTCTTTGACTAAGAGGGACAAAAGGGGGGGTTGATTCGTCCTTCTGCGTCACATGATATGAAATTTTAAAAAACATCACACACCCCCCCTTCTGCCACACAATGTGAAGGGTGGATATGGAGGGATGAAAAAGATCATGGCAAAACCCCTTTAACAGACTTGTTCCTGTACGATAGGGTCCAAGTAAGTACTTGCCAGAGACACTGCTGTATGACCTTTCACATCTATGTGAGTCTTATAAATTTGTGTGCACAAAGCACATGCAAAAGTCTTGTTCATCTAGTATGGGGCCTGACCAAATTTTAGCAAGAGATACTTTTGTGTGGTGTTTCACATATGTGTGGGTCTTATCAAATTGTGTGCAAAAAGCACATGCAGCAGGCTTGCACCTCAATGACTGAGACTAAGTAATTTTTGGCACATTGCAAAGTCTAGTAGTCTTTCAATTACTTGTGGGTCTAATAACATTTTAAATGGGTTGTCTTCACCACGCTGTTTCAGAGACCAAAGCAGATTCAAATTCATGGATGCTGTCTCTACCTGGTTAGGCGAGAGCTGCTTCTATGGCAGTGATTAGCATATCAGCTTGACATTCACAGCTATTCTAAAAGCACTGACTTGAGAGCAGGAGATGTTATCTATAACTGCAGAGTGCTACAGAGCTCAAAGTAAGCAAACAAATGGAGACTAATTACTTGAGATAACACTCTGTTTTCAAGCTGTCGGCAGCCCGACCTGTCATCATCTCTGCTACCAGATAAGACAGAGCAGTGAGAGAAGGACAGTAACATAGTAATAAACGTGTTCACTCATTTCTGATTAATTCTTTCTTACCTACTCCTATAAAAATAATGCAATACATGTGGAAAAACTCTTAATTTACCAGTCCCTACATAAAGCAAATCTTTGTAGTAAGACAACCCCATTAAAGGGGTATTCTCGCTACAAAGACCATATCTCAGATTATGGGGCCAGTCACTTAGTATAGTAGATATGAGCTTTTCTGTGCATCTACAGCTATTTCTGCAGCTGCTGGTTGGGACACGCTCCCTGATCTGTGATTGGCTGACTGACATTTCAATCAGAGTGTTGGGACATGCCCCTCCCCCGATGGGATACACCCCCTGCGCTGCACACTCTGTTTTTACTCCCCTCTGAGCTGGGGAAATCAAAAGTGAAATCAGCTATGTAATAGGGCTGTTGGCTCTATACTCATCTCCCAGCTCTAAGGTGAACGATCTGGGTAATTACTGACTGTTTAACTCATAGATCCCCTCATATAACACAGTCTTATAGCCTGTGCTCCCTCCATATAACAAAGTCCTTATACATTTCCTGCCTGATAACAGTGGGGGGGGAGGAGGGGAGGGCAAATATGCATTCCCCCACATGTGTTTCATCAGTTCAGGCTGTGTGTTTAAATGTTTATAAACAAAGCAAGGAGCTTGTGGAGCCAGCTTGAAGCTGAAGGTCTGCAGACTGAGAACATTTCAGGAGGCTGGGATGCTGCCCCTTTCCCCGACAACCTTCTCCTTCGCTTTTCTTCCACAGAATGATGGGTGTCACAGCTTTTTCTGAGGGGGACATGCCTCCTGGTAGGAGAAAACAACCCGCCCCGCTGAGAGTAAGACCGCCCCCGGATTTTTAAATTGAATTTTTATTTGAATTAGCTCAGGGGTAAGGAAACCCCTTCAAAAACGATTAAAAACCCCTTTTAAATATATTTCAAAAGGGACATGTAAAAGATTTTAACTATGGGCCCAAAGTAAGGAAAATTTCCATAAGGGTTTTGTGGTTAAGCCAGCCCGGAAAAAACCCTTTAAATTAAAAACTAATAACACCCCAAAGGGCTCTATAGCTTCTTTAAAAAAACCCTTTAACAAAAATCACTTTTAAAAGGGTTTAATTTAGACTTTAAAAAATTTTTTTTCAATCAGCAGCTCAATTTGGGGATTTTTCTTTTCCCCGCGGACTTATAAGTCAGATTGAGCTTTTTTGAATCATACTAATATCAACGAAAACTCCCCCCTTACCCCCCCCCTTCTGTAATATTTTTTTAGAATTTGGTAAGGAAATAGGAAAGGGGAAAAATTTCCCTTTGCTGCGACCAAACCCTAAGGGGGGAAAAAACTTCCTTTTTTACAACAAATTTGGGGGCAGCACAAAGGTGATATGACCCAAAAAGAAAAACCCCGAGAGGGACCCCTGCACGGCATCAGAAAAAGACTTTTCCCAAAAGGGAAATCTTTCTTAAAGTTTTTGTTTAAAAATGTATTTGGGGACGACAAGGGAAAACTTTCACTGCAAATCTGGGGCTATAAAGACTAAGGAAACCCTTTCTGCAAAATAGGGGGAAAAAAGTTTAATTTTTACTGTGTTCCCTTACAAATTCCAAAAAAGTCTAAAGGGGGCCCCTGAAGAAAAAACTGTTTAATCTTCAGTACCAAAAAAAATTTTATAAACCCCCCTTTTAGAATATATTTTTAAATTTTAGGGAGCAATTAAAGGGGTTGTGTTGCTACAAAAAATTAGTTTACCATTTTAGGGGAAAACTTAAAGAAGATGGGTTTTTCCAAAAAATATTTCTTTGTTTATTTTTTTTTTTTGTTTAAGGGGGCTACCCCAAATGAATTTTTTTAACCTTCTGGGCCCCATCTATTTTCCCCGTAACTGACCTGGGGTACATCTCCCCCCCCCCCCCCCTGCTTTCTGTTTTAATTTTACCACACCCCGGTCGGGGGCCCCACAGGACTTTTTCAGGGAAAGAGCTTGGTTTTTTTATCTGATCTTTCAGACAAAAGTTTAAATTTCTGCTGTTTACCTTAAAATCCCCATGCTGCCCGGTTCAAAGGGGGGGCTTCTCAGTTAATCTTAAATTTGGGAAAGCCTGGAATAAATTAGAGTCATAAGCTAATTACAGACAGTTGAAACCAACAAGTTACGAGCAAACCAACCCTTTTTTTTCATTCATGGGATCTTGAAGCTTTTTGGGGAAAAAGGGGTGAGGGTAAAATTTTTTTAGGCATTAAGTCCTTTCACACACCCCCATGGGGGGCCTTCTCACTAATTACCCCAAAAACATGACACCTTTTTAAAACTTACCAAATTCAGGTATAATTTAAATCTAAAGGGTATAAAACCCTGGGGCTTTGGAGTTTTTTGATTTCCCAAAAATTTTATGGTGGTTTTTTTAAAATTTTGAAACACTTATTTTGGGGGAGAATTTTTTCTTTTTAAAAGAAGGTTTTTTTCCTCCAAAAAAATGTTTCTTAAAAAAAAAGTTTTTTAGCACTTTCAATTAGTTAATAAAAGTGAAAAAATAAAAGGGGTGTATTTTTTTAACCCCCCTATAGTGCAATTGGGTTTTGCCTTTTATAATAGCGCCTTTTTTTAATACAAAACATGTGATAAGAGGTTTAAATATCAAAACATTTCCAATTTAAAAAGTGGATAAAATTAAACCCACCCGCCGACCAAACCAAAAGATTAAAAAGGGCCCTTTTTCCCATGGCACCCGGGGCGGGAGAAAGGTTTTTCAGATGGTTTTCGGGTTTTTAAAAAACCCTTTTGCAAAACCCGGGTGACAAACTTTTAAAAAGGGCATCTACGGGAAAAACCCCTTTCAGCAGTCCAAAACTGCCCTGGGTTTGAAAAAATAAAGAAAAAATGTTCATTCTTCTGTCGGTTTTCCTTCCGAAATATGAAACAAATTTTATGGGGGAAAAGGGGAGGGCTTTTTTTCTGCTAATGGGATTTGGGAAAAGCCCCCCACCCGCTCCTTGAGACGGCCTGGGAAAAAAAGCACAGGTACCCTTTTAAAAAAACCTTTAATCATTATTTCCTTTATAAAAAAAAAAACCAGGGTTTTTTTTCCCCAATTCGGGATCCTAGGACCCCTTTTGCGACAAAAACTTTAACCTCACTATCAAAAAATTCTTTACATAAAAAACCCCTTTTTTTTTAATTTCAGGAGGAAAGGGATGGTGATGTCATCCTGTGGGTAAAATGATATGCAATTCAAAGGAACTTCCGGGTTTTTGGGGGCCCAACGGGGGTGTGAGGTGGGGGTGAGGAGACCTGCTCCACCAACTCAAAAACCCGGGGGAATAATAACGGCCCGTGGCTGGTAAGACTTTTTTTCCCGTACCCTTTTTAAGGGTTGGGATCCCTGGAGGAAGGGAGAAAGGCTGCCCCGGGGTTTTGTGTTTTTTTGTAACGGAGAGGAGAAAAGTGGAAATGAGGGGAGGGGGAAAACGCGGCAAAGTGCTTTCAACCTTTTGGGAAACCCCCGGGGGGGGAGGAAAAGATTGAGGAGGAGAGGTCAGCCAAGCACCAAAAGGAAATCCGGGGGAGGTACGGCGCGAGGAGGGGCTGAAGACGCCGGGGGTTTTTTGAAAGGGGAAGTGTGGGGCGGGGAGAGACGCAGGGTGCTGTGCTGAGAGCGGTGGGGGGAAGCAGGAAACCTCACAAAGGCCCAAAAGGGGCCACAGTAAATTTGTGACAAAACACAGCCCCGGGTTTTAAATGAAGCCGGTTAAAAAACCCCGTCCCGGGGAAAGGGCAGGGGGTGCCCCAAAGAACCCCCCAGAAAAAGGCACAAACCGAAGTAACCCCCTGGGGGTCTCCCCCAGTCCCACAGGGGGGGGCGTGATTTTGAAAAAAAACTGTTTTTTGTTTTGAGGGTGAGGGGTTTTGACAAAGGGGAATAATTAAAAAAGGTCAAAGGACTTTTCCCGGGCCCCCCGAACAGCAGGCTAAACTTTTGGGATCTCAGCAGAAAGTTTTCATTGTTTACCCCGGGTCTGCTCGATTTTTCCTGAAAAGGGGTTTAAAAGTGAAACCCAGGTTTTTTTTTCTCACCTACTTACCCGACAGCTCCACCGGACCCGGAGAACGTTTGGAATTACACATCCCTTTCCCAGATCCTTCTACTTTGCGTGTAGTCAAATTTTATCCCTTCCCCAAAAAAATTATTTCCCGGAGCCCATCTACTTGGGGAAAAGTTTGGGAAATTACCATATTCTCCCTGGCTCTCTTCTACTTGGGGGTTTGGGAAGGGCATTTTGTTGTCTAAAATTAAACTTGTCCGGGTCCCACCTACTGGAAACAGTTGAAAAATTTCACCCCTTTTTTTCCTTTTATCTCTGTGTTTTAATTTTTGTGGTGCTGAAAGGAAGAAGAGGGGCTTCAAAAGTAAAACTATTCCCAAACCCCATACACAGGAAAAGAACGGGTCACGGAAAATTCGCTTGCCGGGATTATTTATGGAAAAATATTTCCCAATCATGGGGAAATCTAATAAAGCAAAAATCCCAAGGGAATTTACAGGCCCCTGACTCGGAAACCACTCCTGGCCATTCCCCCCCAATTTTTATCGGGCCTGCCCCTTTTCCGGGTTGCATGTCCGGGGGTCCCCCCGCAAGGGTGAAACCTTTAAAATTTGGCGGAAAAAATTTAAGGTTTACCTATTGGGTTACAAGAAAAATTGGGGCCATGGAAAGGGAGCACAAAAATTTTTTCTTGCCAGGGGCATAAAAGGGGCCAAAGGTGGCCCCCCACGGTCTCCTCCACTCTCCCGCAAATCCAAACTGATCTTTAAAAAGCAAGACCAAGAATCGACGAGGGGAAGAGCATTATTCCAAAAAGGGTTTGGGAAAATTTTCAAAGGATGCACAATTCAAAGAAAACAAGGATCTAATGCACCGTAAAAAAACAGCTAGGGAAAAAAAGTAAAAGGACCCGGAACAGGTCAAGGAAAAAATAAATTGAGGATCTCGGTTTTCCTTAATCAATTCCCCCAAAAAGAGCTGTTTTTCCATCTGGGGAACAAGAGTTAAACCCCAAAAACCCCTTTAGATTCGCAATTAAAGGAAAAGGGGGAAGAGAGCCCCCACAGATTGGTTCCCGACCCCCAGAAAAAGGCAAAGAGGCAGGGAAGTTCACCCCCCAAAGGGGGCCCCAAGAGGAAACGAAACCCCCCGACAAGTTTTTGCTAAATTCCTAGATTTTCACGGACAAAAAACGCCATTAAAAAACCGCGCCTTTAAGCAAAGCAAAACCCAAGGGTACTAAGGGGCTCCAAAATACTTGTTTTTGAGGATTTTTCGGCGGGGGTGGGGTTCGTAAAAGAAAGGGATTTTTACGGCAACCGGGAAAAGATTTTCCCACCACAAGGAAAATAAGATTAGCCCCTTTTGTTCCGGGTATCTTAAAGGAAAATTTTATAGCAACGGAAAAAACCCCCCCCAAGTACTTTTTCTCCGGAGGGAAAACGAGAAGCTTTTTTTAAACAGAAAAACAAATTTGGGGGATAAAAGCCCCTCCCCAAAGGGTGTCTTTTCCAAAAAAATCAAAATTTGATCTTTCCCTTCCCCCCCCCCCCCCGCAAAAAGAGACCCAAACATCAAGGGGCTTCAGCTTTCCCGGACTGAGGTCGGAAACTCCCGGAACCCGGGAAAAGGGGGCAAATGCTGGTTCTTTCCAAATAGGAAAACCCATAAACCCGGAGGCTCCCGGGTACCCACAACCCTTGGGAAAAAGGAAAAATATTATCCTTTGCAAAAATTTTCCAGGGGCAAGGGAATTTTTTACCATCGGTTAAAAGCTTTACTTGTTTTATATAGTTGGGGCGTGGGGTTTGGGGGTTGAAAAATTTTTTTTTTGTTCCCCCCAAAGGGGGAAGGGGGGGAGGGGTGGGTATTACCAAGGGGTTTGAAAATTTTGGGGTTTTCACAATGTTGGAAAAAAAAAGGAGTCCAGATCTTTAAAGTTACGGGTTTCTGTTTTGCTGTTGGGGATTTTTTTGTTTTAAAGGGGGGGGGAGGGGAAAAATTTTTTGAGCCTACCCAAACAAGGGAAAAGGATAGTTTTAATTCTTATGGGGATTGAGGAGAAAGGGATTTCCGGCAGGGGTCCCCAGGTGGGAGGGGGATCGGGAGTTTTCCCAAAACAAGGTTAGCCCCGGTATGGAAAGGGGGTTTGGGGAAAAATTCAATTTTTGATTAAAATCCCTTTGGGAAAAATTAAGGGGGGTTTAAAATTCCCCCAACAAGCGAAAAGGAAAGGGGACTAAGGGGCCCTTTCAGGGAAAATCAAAGGGGGCCCCGGTTTTCTTAAAGGGAAAAACACCCTGAATGCGGAAGATATGGCTAGGAATTTCAAAAAAATGTGGGTGGGGAAGTGGTGGGGGGCCCCAGCAATGAACAAAAAAGGAAAGGTTTTTCATGTTTTTTTCTAAACCAAAAAATCACAAATGTACTGTGGTCTCCTCAACCTTGTTCCCGAGGGGGAGAATCCTCCAGGGTTTCTTTGGGTTTTCCCCCTCAGGGAGGTTAAACATATATAATGTATATGCACCCACAACGCAGGAAAATTTCTTTCTTCCAAACCCTTGGGGGCCGCTGTTTTACAGGGTAAGGAAAAACCAAAATTTAAAAAAATTGCAGGGGATTTCAATGGGGGCATGTTTTTAAAAGAGAAAGATAGGAAAAGGGGAGACCTGAGGAAGGGTTGTCTAGGGTTGAAGGGGAGAGATTTTATTTTCACGGGTGAACTCCCGGACCCGGGGTTAACGGATTGGGCTGGAGACTATGGGAACCCGGGGGGGGAAAAGGGGGTTCCCCTTTTTTTTCCCATCCCCGCAGAATTCCTTGGGCAAGAATAGAAATAAAATTTTTGAATGATAGAACATGGGTTAAAAAGGGGAGACTCTTGGTTACCTTGATATTTTGTTATCTCTGACCCCCGCCCCAAAAAACCCCTGCTCACACCCCGGGTACTTTCCCCCAAGGGGGGCCGATAAAACTCTTTGGGGAAAAGCTGGAATTCTTCCTAAAAAGGGGAGGGTTTTTATGAGCTGGTTTAAAAAACTGGTGGAAGGAGTTTTCGTGAAAATAATGCGGGAAATAGGGGGATAAACCCCCTTTTTTTTTTGGGGCCACAGCAAAAGGGTTTCCTGAGGGGGAAGATAATAGCTTTTAAAAGGCCCCATATCAAAAAGCAGACCAGGGGAAAGGTTTCCCCGACAAGAAATTCGCGGGTTTTTCGGGGGCAGTTAAAAGGGGTTTTCAGGTTTTTGAAAGAGGAGGATAAACGCAGGTGGATACAGGCGAAGCAGGGGGTTTTTAGGGGGTGGCAGGAAAAATTGGGGGAAAAAAAATCCCGTGATCCCCACCAAAACCCCTTACGTTCTTTTTTTTTTGGTTTAAAAAAATTTGGGGGAAAATTTTTTGCAAAAAATGGGCCCAAAAGGAAAAAAGGGAAACAACCCATAATTTTAAAGGGATCAAGGACCCCCAGGGGGGGCCAGACATACCGCCCAAAACAAAAAATTAAAAGTGTTTAAGGGAGTTTCTATTAGGAAACTTTATAGGGGGGTCCCCCAGTAAACAGATCAGACCCAAAAAAAGCTTTTTAGATAAACCCCGGAAAAATTTTCGGGAAGGGCTTGGGTACCTTAATGGCCCATAGAGCTGGAGGATTGATTGCACGAATAAAGGTAACCCCCTAGTAAAAGCGCCGGGCCCGGGCGGGCATTAAGGGGGGGGTTTTTCCAAAAATTTTAAGGGCCCGATTATAGAAAAGGTTTCTTTTCCAGGGGTTTTTGGAGATCTTTTGGGTAAAAAAAAAGGGGAAGTCTTTGGGCCCACCGGGGACATATCAGGGTTTTTAAACAAGGGGAAGGGAAAGGGCCCAGGTGTCCTAGACCTTTGGCCATTTTTATTAAAACAATGTCGATATTTAAAAAATTTTCCAAATTGTTTTGGGAAACCCCGACTGCACTGTTTTTGCCCAAGTTTTTGGGAAAAATTCCCAAAAAGGGGGTTCATAAAAGGGCGGGCGGGGGGGTTAAAAATCAAAAACAGTTTAGCGGGATTGGACAGTTTTTAGGGAAAGGAGGACAAAAAAGGCTGCCCCGCGCTATTCGCCGTGGAAGCCAAAAAGGCGTTTTACAAAGGGGAAATGGTTCCCGGCTATATATGGGCTTGGCCCCCAAAAAAAAACATACAAGGGAACTTTAGGGGCTTTTACTGAGGCCCTTTTTAAGAAACCAAACCCCCATGGCCCGAGTAAACACTCCGGGGTTTCCTCTCAGATCCTTTTCGACACAGAAAGTGACCTGGGAGGGGGGGCCCGCTTTCCCCATTAAATATTTAATATTGCCCCTGGAACCGTCATTTGATTTTTTAATCCTTTTCCGATATCTTTGAAGGAATAAAAGTGGGGGAGAGAGGAAGGGGTTTAAGTTAGGGGGCTTTGCAGATGACCTTTATTTCTTTTTCCCGAATTCCCAACCAAATTTTATTTGGGTAAGGGAATTGGGATTTCTGGGAATTCCAAATGGGACCCCCTTTGTGGGTATAAAATCAAAAAAATTCCCAAAAGTCAGTGCTTTTTTTTGGGGACCCTGGGAAAAAGGGGGTTTCAGGGTTTAAAAAAAGGGGGTTCAGGGGGCTCTTCCTCCCTTTACTATTTGGGGATAAGAATAGGAAAAAAAGAACTTTAAAATTTTTAAACAATTGAACTAAAGGGCCCTTGATAAAAATAAAAAAATTTGGGGGGAAATTAAAAGGGGAATTTCATTCCGTTTATCATTTTTTGGTAGGGCGCAGCTGAATTTTAAAAAAAAAAAGCTTTGCTCCCTTATTATATCCTTGCAAAATTTTTTCCAAAATTTTCTGAAAAAATACGGGGTGTAAACAGGGTTTCCCAATTTACATTTTAAAATTTTTGTGGAATTTTCCAAAAGGCCCAGGATTTCCATAAAAAAGCTTTTGTTTAAACCAAATTGGAAAGGGGGTTTGAAAACCCACCCAACATTAGAAAAGTATAAAATTTTAGCGGCGTTTGGGTGCGCCATTTAGGGACCGGGGTTAAACCGGAGGGAAAAAACTTCTCTAACTTACACCTTAAAAAGGCCCGGTGGCTTGCCCGGGAACCCCAGTTGCCCCTTTTTACATTTCGGGAGTTAGGGTTTTTTCCCCCACCCTGTTTTAAAAGGGATTTTGGGGGTTCCCAGAGACACTATTTCCCCCAAAGGAAAGGGTTTTCCCGGGGAAACCCCGTTCACCCTTTTCCCGGGGCATCCTCAAAAAATGCTCCCCTCCCGGGGAAATTTCCCACCCTTTTCCGGCAGGAAAAGGGAAAAAAAGTTTTTTGAAGAAAAGGGGAAGAAAAATATTAAAATCTATAGGGAACCTAACAATTAAAACAGGGGTAATAGGGGGCATGCGTGGCAAGAAATTGGGAAAAAGAAAGGACGGTTTCAGGGAAGGGGCAGGGGTTCCAATTCTGCAAGTGATGGCCTTTTTGTAAAGTCAAGAATTTAAAATTTTGCGGCAGCAGAGGGAAAGCCCAGGCTTTTTTGATGATTGGTAAAAGGGGCAGGGTTGCTTTTTGGGGGGTTTCCCCGTCCATGGGTTTACAGGGATTATTTTGACAGGGGTGGGTCGCAACCAAATAAGGAAATTTCCCTTTTTCGTTCGTGGGGAAAAGGGGGTTGAAAAGACCCCAGTTTCAGCAAAAAAAATCAGGCCAGGGTGGGGGAAAAGTGAGCTTTTTATTATTAAAGAAAACCCGGGGGAAAAGGGTTTTTTCTGCCCTTTGGCTCACAAAAACCACCAAAACGCGTTTTTAATCTTTCCCCTTAAAATAAAAAGCCCCAGGGGCCCCTATCTCAGGGAATGTCCCAAATTTAAAACAACAGAAAACAGACCTGTTTTTTTGGCTTTTGGCCCCTTGCCCAAACTAAAGAAATTTTGGGATTTAAATTCGGGTTTCGATTAGAGAGGTTGGAATTGTGGAGGGGCGGAGGGGATTCCTTAAGCCGATTTTCCATTAATCCTTGCAAACGACAACCCGGACGGGAGAGACTCCTGCCTTTTTAAAAACACAAAGGGGGGTTGCACCCCCGTTATTGATGGTTGCCCAAAATTGGGATCCTAAGACCCTTGGGTTTGGAGGAGGGTGTCCCCAAAAGGAAAGAAGTATCCTTTTGATCCCCAAGAGAAATTTTTTAAACCCTTTGGGTTTTGGAGGGGGAATTTAACGGGGGAAAAAAAATGAGCTTTTTTATCCTTTAGAAATTCTTTAAAAAAAATGGAAGGGGTTTTTATAGTTAAAACTTTTTCAGATGAAGAGGTTTGGGGGGCTGATGGGGTTTACTTTTTGCACTTTTTGATTACTACCTTTAGGGGGAAAAGTTGGCTGGTTCCCTTTGGGCAGACTAAAGGGGACGGGGAAAGGGTACATGACCCGGGGAAAAACTGGGTTGGCTTTAAAATTTGGGAAGAAAGGGGGTTTTAAAAAAGGAATTCCCCCAATGGGGGAGGTGGAATTTTTAAACCCTTTTTTATTTTCCCTTTATGAGGGAAAAAGGGTGGTTTTTTTTTTTAAAAAAAATTTTTTGGGGATAGATTTTTCCTTTTTCCCGGGGTTTTGTTGGTGGGGGGTAGGGGAGGGCTTTATGGGATTTTTTAAATTTTGGCTCTTTTTATCTTTTTATGTTTTTATTATAATTAAATGGAGAATTTTAAGTTTAAAAGCATTTAAATGTTAAAATTTTTGAAGTGTTATCTATATATTGGATGTATTTTTTTTGAAAAGGATGAATCTTTTTTTCCAAAAAAAATCATTTTTAAAAAAAAAAAAAAAAAAAAAGTATGAAATTCAAAAATCACTCATCCCCCCCCCTTTGAGCACACAGAGCTGAAGAGCTGGTACAGGAGGTATGAAAGAATCGGGAAAAAACCCTTAAAGCTAATCTGGTTGTTCCAGATCAGATGTTTATCCATGTTCCAGGGTATATGTTCTACGTATTTCAAAGGGTTACTGTCCCTATACTCAGGTATTCCCTAATTTGTCCCTTCGCAGAGTATCCGCACCAACAACAGCAACCCTGCAAAATTACCCCTACCGCTCCTTTTCCCCAACCCTTTTTGGGGATAAGGGACAACAATAAAGATACTCAGAACTAAACAAACTGTTTTTTTTCTCTCAAAAAACGGGGTGAGTGCTCTGGAGTAAAATGGGTTTTTTTTACCCTTTCCTGACATCCGGTCATCGTTTTTTTACTCTTTGTTTTTTCCTATCTGCTTTCCAAGAGTCATAACTTTTTTATTTTTCCATATAATAAATATATGAGGAGTTTTTTTTGCATTACAAGATGTATTTTTTTAACCCCTTAACGACCCTGGACGTATGAGTAAGTGCCAGGGTCGCTAAAGGGCTTTGCAATGGGTGTTACCTGCTGATCACAGCTAACACCAGGCGGTTACAGCGCGGGGGGAGGGGCGCCGCCTGCCCTCGCTGTTTAACCCGTTAGACGCTGGGGCTCTAAAGAAAAAAAAGTGCGTGCCCCGTTCTTCCGGTGATCGGAGCCCCTTTTCAGGTGACTGGGGGGATCCGATGCCTGGAAGGGCAGCTAAAAACCCTTGTGAAGGCCTCCATCTCTGCCATGTTCTCGTTTGCCCCACTTCTGCCCCAGGCAGGAAGTGGGGAAACCGCCATCTTGTGTAGTAAAGTGCCATAGGGGGATTCAATGTTAAAATGAAAAAAAATAAATAAATGAAGTTTTAAAGTGCAAAAAAAAAGTTTAAAATTTAAAATCCCCCCTTCCCCCATTTTACAAATAAAAATAATAATAAAAATAATTTTTATTTATATAGCCCCAAACATATTTCCCAGCATTTTACAATATAGAGGGAATAAGCACAGAAAAACCCAGAATTACATTTAAAAAAGGGGCTACTGAAAATGAACCCGTGTGGGGGCCCCTGTCGCAAGAGCTTACAATCTTTTATGGTGTAAGGGAACAAAAGGTGACAATGTTTGGGTTTACAATGGACCCCCATGTTCATAAAAGGGGGGTATAACATAAAATTGGAAAACCCTGCCATCCCAACCAACACTATATACAGAAAATGCCTGTGGTGCCAAAGTGCAGGAAGTGACGAAATCTGTGAAGAATTTGGGGGTTGACAATTAGGGATCTTTAGGCTTGTCAAGAAGATAGTTTTTCAGAGCGCACTTAAAACTGTGGGGGGTTGTGAGTGTGCCTGATCACAGGGGTAACATGTTTCCAAAAAACTGGTGCAATAGTGAAAAATCTTGGGAGGGGGCAGGGGGGTTTTCGGAGGGAGTGAGGGTGTAGTTTTTAAATCATAAAAGGGGGAGAAACGGGTAGGGGGGAGACAGAATAAGGAGGAGATGTAGGGGGGTGAGCACTGTGGAGACCCTTATGTGTGAAGGATGAGTTTTTTGTATTCTGATGAATAGGCAGCCAGTGCAGAGACTGACACAGGGAGGGCTTTAGTAAGCCGGGAAAGAAAAAAAAACCGGGCTGCTGCATTCAGGACAGTTTGCAAGAGGGGGTTTTAAAACAGAGAGGAAGACCAAAAAAGTGGGGAGTTACAGTAGTCAAGACGGAATAAATAAAGCAGTAATGAATATGATTTGGTTTCCACAGGAGAAAGGAGGGTTTCTGGAGATGTCTTGGTGCAGTAAAAAAGGAGCGGGAAAGGGGTTTGATATAGGGGGTAAAAGGTCAGTCAAGTCTAGTTAACCCCCAACATCGGCCTGTCCTGGGATTTTATGGTGGTACCCACCATGAGAGAGAAATAGCAGGGTGAGGTGATTAGTAAGGTGGGATGACTAGAATTCAGTTTTAGTGATTTTTAGTTGGAGAAGAAAGGGGGACATATTCAAGACAGGGGACAACAGTCACTGTGTTTTTAAAGCAGGGCGGGTGATGTCGGGGGAGGAAGTGTATAGTTGATTCTAGCGTAGAGATGGAAACTGGAACCCAAATCTATGAGGTTGCCCCAAGGGGGGCTGTGAGGTAAAAAGAGGAAACCCAAAAACGGACCCTAGGAACCCCGACACAAGAGGAAGGAGAGGGGGTAAAACCCGAAATGAACCTGAAGGGCGTCAGAGAGGTGGAAGAAACCCAAGAGAGGGGTGGGTCCGGGATTCCCGATGGTGGGGACATGTTGAGGAGGAGGGGGGTGTCAACAGTGTCAAATGCTGCGAAAAAACCAGAAAAGCACAATGATAGTTCCCCCTGCGATTTTCTGCAGAGGTCATTTGAAATTTAGAAAGAGCATTTCTGTGGGGGTAGGGTGGGAAACCAGATTGCAGAGGGTCTAGAAGAGAGTTAAGAAGATAGGGGATCAGGCGAAAGTAGCCCCAAGCGTTCCATGATTTTGGATGAAGGGCGGGGTTAGAGACTGGCGGTTTTTTGGCGGCGCAGGGGGGGGTCCAGAGAGGGGCTTTTTAAAAAGGGAGTTAAACAGCGTGTTAAAGGGGTGGGAAGATCCCAGTGGAAGGGGGGGTTACAGATTTAGTGAGGTGAGAGAGGCGCTGGAAAATGGAGGGCAAGGGGGGAGGGAAGGGGGGTCCTAGACAAGGGGGTGGGGCGAGCAGACCGGAGAACCTGGACACCCCTTTTTGAGCCGGGGTCAACCGAAGCAATTAGAGGACGGCGGGGGGGGGACAGGATGGTGTTTTTTTGGGGGATTGTGATGTGATTTTTTTCCCGGATGCTTTCAATTTTTTTCTTTGAAGTGATTGCCGTCTTCAGCACGAGGTCAGTGACCGGGGCCTACTTTGGGCCTGGGAGGAGGGGAAAAGGATTCAAAACGACTTTGGTTGTTGTTATGTTAATGAGGGAGGTGAAATATTTTTTTTTTTGGGCCCCCCATGGGGGGCATGTGGTAGGTCCTAACTGATTTTGTTTTGGGAGAAAGTCTCGGGTGCTTTGATTTTTCCACGGGCCCCCGCCACCCGGGAACAGCGCTGCAATAGCGAGTCTGGGGGTCCCAAGGGCTGCGGGCGTTGACTCGGGTTGGTAGGGGTTGTGAGGGTGCCAATATTCCGGATGGATGAGATTTTTCAGTAATGTTTAACACCCAGGTCAGGACAGGAGAAGAGGAGATTGGGGGCAGTGAGGGCTGTTGGGTCTGAGAGCTCCGAGTGTTATAAGGGAATTTTGGATGGGCGAGGTAGGTGTGTCCCGAGAAGGTGAAAGTTGTTGATAGAAAAAAGATAAGTTATGATCGGATTTTAAAGGGGAGTTGGGAAGATTTGAAATTGCAAAGGCACAGAAGACCCGATCAAGAGAGTTGCCTCCTTGTGATTTTGGGGGGAAATCAGAAAAATGCGAGGGGCCAAAAGAAAGGTTTTGAAAAAAACTAGGGCGGGAAGGGGGACCCGGGATCAATGGGGGTTGAAAAAGCCCATGATAGGGTGGGTATTTTCAGTTGAGGAAATGAGGAAGCCAGGGAGCAAAATATCCAGAAACTGGCGGGGTGACCGGGGGTCTGTAGATAACTGCGACCTTTATGGAAAATGGGCCCAAGGTCTAGGGGTTTTTGGGGCCCCCAAAAGGGGGGGGAAAAGGGGGTGGGGTACGGGGGGAATACTTTGGTAGGGGCAATTGGGGGAAACGAGAAATTTTGCCAAAACCCTCCCCCCCGGGTGTCAGTCGGGGGGGGTGGGTGAAGTGTAGGCCCCGTATGAGGGCAGCAAGGATGCGGTTCTGGGTTCGGGGCCCAATTTTTGTGAGGCTAGGGAGATTGAGAGATTTGAAAGGAACAGGGCATGGACAGAGTGAGTTTTTTTTTTTCAGACGAAAAGGGGGTTCCCCAAGCACATTAAAAAAGGGGGAGGAAAAAAACGTACAACAATATTTCGAGGTTTGCAGGTTTCTGTGGAAAAAGGGGATAGCAGTAAAGGGAAGGGGGAGGGGTTGGGGGAAAAGGGCCCTCAGCAAGAAACAGAGAATGAAAGTGATTGCGATGGTTCACGAAAAAGCGATTTTTGTGCAGCACCCTTAAAGAGATGGTTTGGGAGGTAAATAAGTAAGTAATATGGGGGGGGCGGCATGGTAAGGGGAAGGAAGAGAGCTAATGTGGATGAGTTGTTTGGGGGTATGACTGGCGGTAGGAAAGGAGGAAGAGGCAAAAAGATAATTGCAAACTAACATGGTCTCAAAACTGTAGGGAAAAAAAAGACTAGCTACTTACAAAAATACGTTTTTTGCCCCTTCTGCCACTTCGGGCCATAATTTGGTCAAAATTCATATAGTCCACTTAAACAATGCGGCGACCAAAAGGGCTTTCAGACCCCCCAACACCAATTAAGTGCTATTTATTTTTCACCACTTTTAGGTGACAGAAAGGGTGGGGTTTTAAAGAGATAGCAGCAAGAAGTTCTTCAAAGGGTAAATTGGGGTTTGGCATACTTAAACTAAAACACATCCCAAATATTTGAAGCGAGCTGGCTTCAAAGGCAAAATGCCAGAACACACACTATAATCACACGATATTCAGAGGGGGTTTCGAGCTGTAGTTCACATTTCCATCAAAAATACAATAAATCACACAGATATTGCAGAGGGTTGCTGATGCATGTATTCACACGTACCCTTCAAAAATACAATATAATCACCACAGATTTTAAAAACAAAAAATTTTTTTTTTTGCTCCAGAGGGGTTTACTGATGCATGTAGTTTCACAACGTACCATCAAATATACAATATAATCACACAGATATTGCAGAGGGTTGACTGATGCATGTAGTTCACACGACCATACAATATACAATATATATCACACAGATATTGCAAGGGGTTGCTGATGCTGTAGTTACACGTACCATTCAAAATATACAATATAGATCACACAGAAATTGCAGAAGGGTTTGCTGATTGGATGTAGTCTCTCACCGTACCCTGTGTAGAAAGGACCAAATCAATCAGGTGGGAGTAGAGAATATTAAGTATCAATTCGGTCAAAGTCATATAGTCACTTTATAAATGCTGTCACTTAATCTATGCTGGCAGACCAAAAAAAAACCAAAAAAAAAACAATAAAATAATAAAAAAGTGACACATATTTGTTGTCACCTCGTCCGAAAAAGTCTGATCTATAAAAATATCACATCATTTATCCTGTACGACGAACACCGTAGAAGAAAAAAAATTCCAAAAGGCAAAATTTAGTTTTTTGGTCATTTCACGTCGCATAAAAATTGGAATAAAAGTGATCAAAAAAGTTGCATGCATTCCAATCTGCTAGCATTAAAAAGTGCACTTCGGGGGGGCGTGTCCGGATGCTGCACAAGATGGCCGCAGCTTAGTGGAGCTCTGCAGACCACCAGCCATAGAATTTGGGTGCATACACTGAAGATACCTGATCCTGGGACCCCGATCCAGAGGCAACAATATAAATAGCGGACGGTGTCGGGAGCCTGCGACGCAATTTTAATCCTTCTGAAGACCGGGCCCCTGAAGCGGAACAGGCTCCGGAGATTCTCTGAGCGCCGGGCGCGGGCCCGCATTGGCGGGAGGCGACCATTCTGTGGCAAGGAGGAATAAGAAGAGAGGTCCGCGGGGCGTGAATAACTGAACAGGCTCGAGCGGGGTCTGAGACCTGCACTACATGGCTTCAGGTGCCAAAGATCAGCCATGAAGTATACGCCGGGAACCTGACCAGCGGAAGGGTCCATCTTAATGCGGCTACCAGCCCTAGCGACGCTGCGCCTCTCCTGATTATCAACTGCCTGGCAGCTAAGGTGAAAGGAAGACTGTCCGCACAAAGCCCAAAAAGGAACTGTGAGTAAGCCTCTTGGCACAAAACAAAAAAAAAAGAGCCTTGTACAGGTGCAAGGCAAGTGAGACTGAGTGTTTATAGTTTAGTCTGCTACAAGTTCAGAGCCTGGGCACCAATTGCTTGCACGCTTCACCTACTATCCACGTGGGACGGCGGCCATCTTAGGCCTTTTGTCATATATAAGGCTAAGCTGGCTAAGGCGAGCGGAACGGGGTCACGCAAAGCTTTAACGTTGCCCAGGGTCACTGGCGAAAACTGACAAAGCACAGTGCTTGTCACGCTTTGGGCCGGTATCTAAATGTGTTAAAAGCCACCTCAGTGAACATAAAAGTGCATTGTTTGGCCCTATGAGAGACAATCTCTATTAACTCCAGAACTGCGTTCTACAAAGTCTTCTGCGGCGCATTTAAAGATCTCCCTCTGAGCTAAGGGTCATAGCTACACTGGTCACCTCACCCTGCTGAGAGCCGGCCTACGACTCGGCATAAATCCCCGCTATGCGTATCCTCTTCATGCACCTCTATCCAGCCCAGCTAAACTTAGCAGCAGCAGACCCACCAAGCCCTATACACTTGCTGAGCTCTCAGGCTCTTTCCCGGGACTGATGCCATCTAGACCACCTAGGACACAACGGACTCCAGGGGCTCTCTAAAAAGTCTGGGAACACCTCCGGCCATAAAGGCCACAAACTGGTCGGCTCCTAGTAACAGCAATAGTCGGACCACTTCTAATCAGTCCCAGCCACACAGCCATCAGATAGTGTTGGCGCTCCTCTTCTGATCATTGCTCGATCCGCAAGAGTGAGGATATGCCTTCATCTATTACCATGCAGGACTGGAAATCCTACACTGATCATCTGACCACTAGACATTGATTTCAAGGCCTTGGTGTTGGAGCTAAAGAGAGACATTTCCGTTCCAGAAATCACAGAAATGAAGCGGACCTCAAAAGTATAGCAACAAGAGTCGATAATCTTGAAACAGCGCACAGACACACCAGAGAGTTTATGTCTCTGATCTTTGCTAAACACACCGAGCCTCCCAAACGTATGTCCTGCGGATATTGGCAGACATCTAGAAGACCTAACGATAATCAGAGAGGGCGGCGTAATAACTGCTCAGACACCGGGGTCTCCGTCTGAGTCTAAAGAAACCTCTGAATAACTCTGAGAAACAACTCGTCTGACATTGAGATCTTCAACTCATTACTGAGGAGATACCCTCAACTCTACAGCATTAAATTCTCGAAATGGGCATCACAGGCCTTATCGACCAAAAAAATTCCGCAATTTCCCAATAGACGTGATCTGCTGCTGCCACTGACTACGAGGGTTCTAAGTAGCAGATTATGTCAGATAGTACGGCAAGAATCCCATGGGATCGCACTTCTACATACACGAGCATTTGTACGCACTCAAGTTTAAAGTGCTTTTTCTGTAGTATTCGAAAAACCTGTTACTTGGTTTAATCCCTTCAAAAAAAGAGCTGAAAGATGTCTGTAAAACCCTCTACTTACTGAGACTTTACAAAAAAAAAGGGAATTCAAATATCAAATGGGGCTTCCTTTGTATGATTGCTGGCAATCTCAGAGAATAGTCGCTCATTTTGGCAGATGCTAAAGAGTATACGAGACCCTGACCACACTTCTGAGTCTTCAAATTCAGCGGATCCTTTCCGCTTAATCCATATAGATGGACGGGACTGGGATCTTGAGCATCCCCCCCCAGCTCCCGGCGGGCACTGTGGCAAAAAGTTCAGGAGCGCCGAGAGTCCGGCGACCACGTCCCTGTATGGACATCACATGGGTTGGCCCCGTACTGCGTCCTTCTTGATTCAGGCATCTCCTCTTCAAAAACTTGACATCTTACAGGTTTATTGATTTCATGCCGTATTAAAAAGGATACACTTGCCAATCGGAGGCATCTATCGAGGCCCTCAAATTATTCTAAGATAAATCCTTTCACAAAGTCTGTTATCCTACTGCTCCTTCCCTACTTTGTTTCTCCGTTTCCCCTCCCCCCTTTTTTTTTCTCATCTCTTTCTCCTCGGTTTCTTCTCGTTCCTTCTTGTTTGCCTGTCCCTCTTTTTATCAATCTAATATTTTCTCATCCATCTTTACTTAAGGAGCTTTATTAATGAGCATGTCGAACATATTCATAGCCCTCTCGAGCTCCTGTTCACCTTCTCACTCTCATCTCTCTAGATCTCTATAGACACTCTCTTGAGTAGGGAGGCGTCTATCGCCTTTATATTGATAGGGCAGTCGTTGACCACTTTCTCTCCCCACTGGAGGTCTTCTAATCGGTATAAGCACTTGTAGTGTTAAAGTGCTGACCAGATCGTAGGGCTACATCAAAGGGGATGCTATTCCTTTGAGTAGTTCCTCCCCTGTCTGTATTCACTATCTGCCCTATCTTATTGTAACGCCTCATCTATCTTCTCTCGGTTACCTTAGCATCCCCTTGGCTCCCTTGCCGGTGGGGGTAGTGCTGGGTGGGCGCCGGGCGGCTAGTGTGTTCACTACTATTATGCTTCTCTGTTTGCACTGTGTCTGTTGTCTTGGTCTCCACCCTCCCTTTTTTGTGTCTTGTTTGGACATGCATCCAGCACGCCGTAACCGGGACTCAGGTTACTCAACTGGCATAATGGTATGAGTATCAATTTCTTACTCCTTCTATGATTGGCTAAGTTGATGTCTTTGAATGTAAAGGGGGATTTATTAATTCAAACGTTAAAAGACGGTTTGCTCCTCATCTGAGATGCGCGCATCTCAGGCAGATATTGTGTTCCTCCAAGAAACACACTCTCAACAAAGAGGGCAATTTTTGCCTTCACTAAGAATCACGACCCACCATCTCTTTAAGAATCTTCCCAAATAGGAAAAAGGCAGGTGTGGCTAATTCTGCTTTCCAGGTCACAGCCCCTTCCAAGTCACGGATACCCAGATAGATGAACCAGGGACGGTTTTATTATCTATTAAGGTAGACTAAAGGGCAACTACCTTAACATTATGTAAATTTATGCCCTAACCAATCCCAAAATAAGTTCTGAACGAGTCTTCTCCAAACTATCTGTAGATTCCCCCTCTACATTACTATGGTGGGAGGAGACTTTTAACGTGGCATTTTCTGAAACAATAGATATAGCTCAGTCTATCCAGTGTCGAAAAACAATCATCCACTCTCTTTGTCTAGGGATTTAGGCAGCATTTTTTTTGATTAGGAGGCACTCTCTGTTTGATTTGTGGAGAATAGCCCACCCCACGGAGCGAATGTATACTTTTTTCTCTGCCCCACACGGTACACACTCCCGAATTGATAGTTTTTTCGGCAATGTGCCGGCTTTGAGGCGGATGGCGGAGGCGGAAGTGGGGCGGATCACTTGGTCAGACCATCCCCCTATATTCCTAATGCTTAAGACAGACAACGCCCCTACGAAATTGCCACTGGCGCCTAAACGAGAGTATGATTAAAAATCCCCAATATAGGGAGGAGATAAGGTCCCATATTAGGGAATATTTCTCTCTAAATGAGGGGTCAGTATCCTCTCTGCTCACGCTATGGGAAGCTCACAAATCTGTTATACGGGGTTCCTGCATTTCCATAGGTTCAAGGATAAAAAGAGATGCTAAGCTACAGAGTGAGTCTTTGCAGCGTGAGCTTTCATCCTTAGAGGCCGCATTGGCCAACCGTCCGTCTAAATCCTTGCTGAGGAAAATAGTTAACCTGAGGGCACAATTGAAGTCCTTGGCTATAGGCAAAGTACACGCTCCTGGCTAGACAGCTGAGGGAGGACGCATCCAGCAGAACACCATATGCTTTGCGGGATCCGAAGGGTCAGGTGATATACGATCCACAAGTGATAGCCCAGCTATTCTTTAAATACTTCTCAGGATTGTACTCTCTCCCGGACTCCCTCCCGAAGGATTCAGACGCTAGGTCCCAAATCCTAGGGCGCTTTTTAAAGTCATGCGGGTTGCCGAGTCTCTCAACTGAAGCTAGGGACTCCCTTAACGCTCCGATCTTAATGGAGGAGCTGGAAGCAGCTTTGAAATCTATGCCCAATGGTAAAGCTCCAGGACCTGATGGTCTCACTTATCTCTATTATCAGGTTTTTAGCCCAAAATTATCACCATATTTACTAAAGCTTTATAACCATGTGATGAAGGGGGGAGAGTTGTCCTCTACCTTTTTACATTCTTATATCACCCTTTTGCCTAAACCAAATAAAGATCCTATGGATGTCTCCAGTTACAGGCCCATAGCACTACTTAATGCAGACTAAAAAGTTATTCACCAAATTATTAGCGAATAGACTCTCAATACTCTTACCCAGACTTATCCATAAAGACCAGGTAGGGTTTATCCTGAATCGCCAGGGGGGGGGACAATACCCGTAGGACGGTGGACCTGATCGATGTTGTTAATAAATCTAATCAATCAGCCTTAGTATTGAGCCTTGATGCCGAGAAGGCATTTGACCGCATCGGCTGGGCCTACATGTTTGCGGTGTTGCAATCCTTTGGAATTGGTGGCCCCTTCCTTCAGGCGCTGAAGGCCTTATATTCCAAACCAACGGCAACAATCCGCTTGCCGCATAATATGTCTCCAATAATATCCATCCTGAATGGCACTAGACAGGGGTGCCCCCTCTCGCCATTGATTTTTGCCCTGTGCGTGGAACCTCTTGCCTCCGCTGTCCGCCTCAACCCGAGCATTCATGGGGTCTCTCTGCGGGAGAGGGAATATAAGTTGTCTCTCTTTGCGGACGATATCTTACTGACATTAACATCACCTCATATATCCCTCCCTAACCTGCATAAATTGCTTAATGAGTTTTGCACCATCTCAGGCTATAAAATTAACACCGCAAAAACAGAAGCATTGCCAATAAACATGCCTCAACCGATGGTAGATTCTCTGATGGCCAATTTTCCTTATAATTGGAAGACTTCATATATTAAATATTTGGGAGTACATTTAACAACGTCCTATGCGTCCTTATATAGACATAACTTCCCTGAAGTCTTCCAAGAAATTAGACGAACCATGACCAAATGGGTGGGGTTGCCGCTATCGCTATTTGGGCGCATCTCAGCGTTTAAAATGTCTCTATTGCCCAAATTACTGTATCTTTTTGAGACTTTACCAGTGCGGGTGCCAATGAGAGATCTAAAACTTCTCCAATCGGCTATGTTCAGGTTTATATGGGCTAACAAACGACATAGAATCAAACAGAGTGTGTTGATGGCGGGGAGAAAGAACGGCGGTCTAGCAGTACCGGATTTGCCTAGGTATTACTGGGCATCTCAGCTAAGGCGAATCCCTGCTTGGTCCTCCCTATATGCCTATTCGGTATGGTTTGAAATTGAAAAATTATGGCTAGCACCTGTACACCCTAACTCCCTCCTGTGGGCCACATCCCATACACCTATAGACAGGGCTTTACTAGGCCCAATGGCCCTCACGAGAGAAATATGGCATCGGTGTGCAAGTAAGTTTGGACTATGTTCTTCCTCTTCGGCCATGACTAACTTTCTGTTTAACCCGTCGTTTTCAGAGGGAATGGGAGGTCAGGCTATGAGGTGGTGGTTTAACAAAGGTCTCTTCCGCTTTGCCGACATAATAGATCATAGAACCAAGCGCATCAAGCCCTTTCAAACACTTCAGGCAGAATACGAGCTGCCTACTAGTTGCTATTTTTCTTACATGCAAATTACTCACTATATGTCATGTACTCTGCGTTCAAGGATGGTCTCCACCCCTACCCAATTTGAGAAGCTATGCCGTTTTAACTCATCCACTAGGGGGTTAATATCAGGAATTTATAATATTCTGTTGAGCCCCTCTCCAGATGAGCCACCACGACATGTATATATGTCAAAGTGGGAAGCAATGTTAGTTAGAGATATCTCAGTGGAAGAATGGGATATCATCTGGAGACGGGCTTCGCAGACCTTTTAAATGCAAAACATATAAAGAGAACATATATAAAATATTAATGTGGGGTTACCATACTCCCCCTTTGGGCTACACAAATTAAACCCGGCGTTCCGGATAGATGCTGGCGATGTGATATCCCGGGGAGGTAATATCTACCACATTTTCTGGGAATGTCATATGATTCAAATTTTTTGGACAGGGGTTAAGATGTTCATTATTATTTTTTTGGGCCCTCACCTGCCATGGATCCAATGTGTTTTCTTTTTAATCTATTTCCAACCGACTCTCCAAATGCTCACTCAAACTAATGCTGCATGTTCTTAGGGCCCCGCTCGCTCCCTAATACCGGTCATTGGAAAAGAAAAAGGGCACCAGGCCTCTCCGAGCTATTATGGGCGACTGAGAGACATTAGGAAATGGAGTACCTTACAGCGTTGTGCACAACAAGTTAACTGCTTTAATCAAATTTGGTCACCATGGGATGTTTATGCTATTTAATGATATCTGAGGTCACTGGAGATAGAAGAGGTCTCCTGTGATTCCTCTTTTAGGCTATTTTCGGTGTTCCCCCCCCCCCCTTCCCCCTTTGTGTCGTCTTGTTATTAGGTTTTTGTTTAGGTCATGTGTGGTTCATAAAATGTTGTGGGATGGGCTCCTTAAAGGCTCATGGAAAAGTACGATAGTTATAAGCGGGATGATTATATGCAACTTTTGCCTTTGAACTCCCTTGTTCGCAAGGAGTTATACTCTTGTTATGTGAATATCGTTTAAAATGCTTATTGTGCTCTACTTTGTTGAAGCATTTGGACCCTACAGGATTTTATTTACATTGTACACCTGGAATATGAATCCGCTTGTTGTCAAGTCTAGTCATTGCAAATGTCTTGTATTTTTTTTCTTGATAAAATTTTTAATAAAAATACAGTTATGAAAAAAAAAGTGCACTTCAACTATGGATGGCTCCCATACATCCAAATTCTCTGCTATGGGCAACCACGGCCGTTAAATTGGACTTCCCCCTGCTACATTCTATGGTCCTGACAAGATCAATCTGGCAGAGATGTTTTGAGAGGTTCTCATTGTGCTCGGGGGCTTCCACTATGACGTCCTTTTTATTTCACCCTCTGCTTCAGGAAGGTGCGATGGACAATCGATGGAAGCCATGGTTTGAGGCTAAATTGTTCCGCTTTGCGGATGTAGTGAATGGACGCACCATGGAACTCAGACCTTTTGCAGAGCTCCAATCTAGATACAAAATACCGTCCACCTCACTTTTCTCATATATGCAAAATTAACACTATATGAAGACAAAACACGGAACGAATGAGGTCTCTAAACCATCACTCTTTGAACAGGTTTGTCGGGTGGGGGTCTCTACCAGGGGGTTGATCTCGACTGTTTATCGGATCCTATCCTCACCAGAGCAAGACACCTTAATACAACATTCTTATATGTCCAAATGGGAGGACTTTTTGGGGTCGCAATTGTCACAGGAGGATTGGAGGAGTATATGGCGGCAGGCGGCCCGGTCTTCCGCTTCCATCCAGAACAAGGAGAATCAATATAAAGTGCTAATGTACTGGTATCACACACCTAAAATGCTGCATAGGTTGAACCCTATGGTGCCAGATGTGTGTTGGAGGTGTGGAGGACCGGGGGCGGATGTCCCTCATATATTTTGGTCTTGTGAGATGGTTGTCCCATTCTGGAAGAAAGTACAATCGCTAGCCTTCGAGATTGTCCAAACGTGGATCCCCCTTACACCTCAGACCTATCTCTTAAATATTCCATCCCCGTCTCTTGGCCGGGCATTAGGCAGATTGTTCCTGTATATTGTCACAGCAGCTAAATGTCTGATAGCTGCACACTGGAAGCAGGCTTCCCTTCCCTCTAGGGAAACTGTATGTGCCCGTATTCAAGAGAATAGACAGATGGAATATCTCACAGCCCTTAACATGGATGAATTGGAGTCCTTTGACAAAGTATGGAAAGCCTGGGATTATTTCAAGATTACTCAAGACTTTTAGACTAAGTCTTTGACCGGATAGGCACGAGCTGCAGACCTACAGAATGTCTTATATGTCTTCCCCTGTGTGTCTTGTCTTATATTTGTCCTTGCTAAATTGATCTAGATATCAAAATTAATATATACCTTATGATCATATGTTTCATGTTTATATTCACAATTTCTAATGCATCTGAAGCATTTACTACAATGTTGTACGCTTTGATAACTACATTCTATATGACGTGAGTTTACTCACATTGTTTACGGTATTTTACCTTGATAAAACTTTAATAAAATACAGTTAAATAAAAAAAAAAAAAAAGTACACTTCAGCCCACAAAAAATGCTCCTCACTCACGTCTGTAGGGGTTAGTACAAAAAAGTTATTGGTCGCAGAAATGGCACCACGGCGCAAATTTCAGAAATGGAAAATGTTTGG
>JAODAL010015001.1:0-20000 GCA_025379985.1 Phyllomedusa bahiana
AAGTAGACTTTTTTTTTTCCTGCGTTCGAGATGTAAAATAGTGTGAGAGGGTTAAGAAGTGGAGCAAGAGTGAGTGACTTGGAGGCCAACCCAGTAACTTTTAAAATCCGATTTTAAACTCAAGCCCCTAGACTGTGCCAACAGGTGGATGATCAAGAAACCGTCTCAACGCGAAACCTAATTAATGGGTCTCCCTGGGGGAGCGGGGGGGCTAGACCAAGGCATTTTCTCGAGACCCCTCATTAAAAATTTGGTAAAAAGCTTCTCTTAATGTTTGTGGGGGAGCGATTTACCGCTTTAAACCCAAACCCCACCGCCATCGGGCCCCTCCGTACTTTTTCGCAAAGTTTTTAAATTATCGGACCCGTGCCCCCTTTTTGCGCCTCATGCTAAAAAAGGGCCCGATCTCCTATGAAAATGTCCAACTTCATGTCTATCCGGACTTCTTTGGGGAAATCCAACGGAAAGGGCTAATTTAAGTGGGCCAAGGCAAAACTCCGGAGCGGGGACTGAAGTTGCATGATTTCCCCCGCAAGATTTTGGGGATATTTTTATAAAACCCACTTCTTGATAACCGGGGAAGCTAAAGTTTGGGTTAAAACCCAAGGTGAACTTGCGTGGCCCCAGTAATGCCTAGACCCAAATTCTTTTCACTTCGAAATATCCTTGTAGTTTTTTATTACCCTTTTTAACCCCCTTAACGACCTGAACGAAAAATTTTCCCAGGGGCTAAAGGCTTTGCAGGGGATCACTCCGCAAAACCCCCGGCACACCCGGGCGGGGTTTAGCGCTAATCGCTGCTAACACCCAGCCGTTACAGCGCGAACGGGCAGCGTCGCCTGCCCGTGATATTTAACCCTGGCCGTGGCATCTGAATGAATGAAGATCGGTGCCGTGTACCGATCTTCAGGGCGATTGGCATCGCCGCAGCATACCTGCAGCATCCAACACCCGGACATGGCAGCGGGAAGCCTTGTGAAGGCTCCCGTCACTGCCGTGTCCTGGTTTGCCCCACTTCCGGCTGCAGACAGGAAGTGGGGAAAAAGCCATCTTGGTACAGCCTAATGCATTGTCTATGCAATGCATTAGACTGAAAATTGACAATCGCGCCACCTAGTGGTCAAGCACCCAAGGTGGACTAAATGTTACATAAAAAAAAAAGAAATAAAGTTTTTAAAGTACAAAAAAAGTATTAAAAGTTCAAATCACCCCCCTTTCTCCATTTTACAATAAAATAATAAAAAAAGTTACACATATTTGGAATTGCCACGTCCGAAAAAGTCCGATCTATAAAAATATAACATCATATATCCCGTACGCTGAACACCATAGAAGAAAAGAAAATTCCAAATGCCAAAATTGCGTTTTTTGGTCATTTTATGTCACTTAAAAATGGAATAAAAGTGATCAAAAAATCCGCATGCATTCCAAACTGCTAGCGATTAAAAGTACACTACAGCCCGCAAAAAATGCCGCCTCATTGACATCCGTAGGTGTTAGTACAAAAAAAGTTATTGGTCGCACAAAATGGCGCCGTGGTGCAAAATTTAAGACTAAGAAAAAGTTTTGGAATTTTTTTACGGAAACAAACATAACGAAAACCCTACATGTTGGTTTTGCCGGGAGAGCATATCAACCTGTAGAATACAGATAATTCATTATATTTACTGAAGATTGAATGCCATAAAAGCAAAACACCCGCTAACATGGCGAAAATACGTTTTTTTCACAATTTGTCACACTTGGAATTTTTCTGCGGTTTCCAAGTATATTCTATGGTAATATGAATAACACCATTAGAAAGTACATCTTGTCCCACAAAATAAAAGCCCTCATTGGTCTACGTAGGTGGAAAAATAAAAAAGGCTCTGGGAAGGCGAGGAGGGAAAAACGAATGTGTTAACAACAAAAAAAAACGCCGGGTCCTTAAGGGGTTAATAATGTTGCCTTAAACACCATTTTACTGAACGTTATGGTTCATTCTCTGATGCTTTTCTTTTTCATCCATATGTGAAAGTTTCCCTCTCCCCCCCTCCCCCCCCCCTCGCTCTTTCCTAACCCCCCCCCTTCCCTCGGCTCTTAATGTCTTTGAGCATTTTTGTGGTTTATTCCACAGAGTATTGGTTTATCTTATGAGGTATCCCTCTTAAATACTTGTTGTTTCCATTCTGATTTCTGGGTGCAGCTTGATCGACACTGGCAGCGGTTTGCTATTAGGTTAGGCGACTCTTCGCCTTCTGTCGGTTATAACATGGTTAGAGTTTGGGTCATACATCCAGCAGTTGGGGACTGGATGTGGGGTGGGAAATGGTGTTATTGGGGTTTTACTACTATGTATGTGTGCATTTCCAAATTACACATGTGCTGGCTACTACCTGGTGTGCATTAAGGGATCTTGGAGTCGTGGGGGCCTTTGCAGTATCCTAGGTATCCCCTTTCTTTAAAAGTACCATGATTTATTTAAATTCTCTCTCATGGAACGTGAGGGGTCTTAATGATCCGATTAACCGCAATCTTGTGATGAGGTTAATCATATCATATATGGTAGACATCATATGTCTTCAGGAGACCCATCTGTCTGGCCCTAGGACCCAGACATTACATAAACCATGGGTGGGATGAATCTATCACTCAGAGTACTCCCCTCATGCTAGAGGTGTATCTGTATTTGTAAGAATGTACTTTTTCATTTAGATACTATTGAGATTGACAAGTATGGAAGATACATTTTTATATATTGTTTTATTGACAATAAGCCATTAATTTTGATCAATACTTACATTCCGCCTCCTTTCCAGTTGGCGGTCATTCATTTGGCAATTGCTTTTATTTTAAGGTGGCCGGATACATCGTTTCTGTGTTTGGGAGTTTCAATTCAACCTGGGATACTATCCAAGACAGGTTTAATGTGGGGCAGACCTTTGGCCAGGTGGACTCCCCTTCCCCCTTGCAGATGGTGGTGGATGCAGTGGGCCTAGTTGATGCCTGGTGTTCCCATCACCCATCTACTTCCCAATATTCTTGCTTTTCGTCGGGATATGATGCATTGTCTAGAATAGATCTGGCCCTAGTTAATAGGCAGCTCCTGCCCTTTGTTGAGGAGTGTAAATACTTATCTCGCTCGGTCTCTCCAGACGGTCTATCCAGGCGGTTTAATCCCTACTGGTTTACGCTCCTTCTGCCCCCTGCTTAGTTTACTGCCAAATGGGAAGACTTCTTAATGATTAATGAACACCAATCTTCCCTTCTTTCAATTAGGGATGTATTTAAGGCATATGTTAGGGGAGAACTGTCCACTGCTGTTGCCTTATTTAAAACGCTTCTAAGGCTGACACATTGGCACGAAATGTGGCGCAGGCGGAACTGACTTACATCAGGGACCCATCTGAGGAGAATAAATCTAGCTGGTTTTCGTGGCAGAAACTATATACACAATTACTGTGGGACCGGGAGACTCGTACAGTTATTTTTCGAAATGGGCGAGCGTTGCGGCAAACTATTGGCCTGCATGGCAAAGAAGTCCCACGAACCCCCAGTAAACACATGTTTGAGACAGCCCAATGGGTTGACTATCTCGAACCCTAGGTGAGTGGCTGAGGCATTTCGCATGTTCTATGCATACCTATATGATGCTCACACTTCGGTCTCTGAGGTTGAGATATTGGAATATTTACAAGGTGTAGAATTGCATTCTCTCACTGCGGAGCAACGTGCCGATCTAGATGCCCCTATGTCCCCTGAGGAGATCCAAGTTGCTATTGCCTCTTTTAAGAACACCAAATCCCCTGGAACAGATGGGCTACCTATAGAGTTTTTTAAGCGAGATCCTGAATTTCTTGGCCCGCTGTTACTCAGATTGTTTAATGAGGCAAATGACGTGTCTTGTCTTCCTGCCTTGATGCGTGAGGCATTAATTGTCGTAATCCCTAAGCCCGGTATAGATCCTGGTTTATGCTCATCGTATAGGCCGATATACCTCCTGCGGACGGATGTTAAGATACTGGCCAAAGTTTTGGCCATTCGTCTTAATTCCGTCATTCTCTCCCTTGTGCATGCTGATCAATCAGGTTTTATGCCTGGCAAACACACGGCCATGAACCTGCGCCAGCTCTTCATGAATATGCAGGCCCCCCACTCTAATGCAGGGACTAGGATACTGGTGTCCCTAGACATGAACAAGGCCTTTGATTCTGTGGAATGGAATGACCTGTGATTAGTCCTACATAGATCTGGATTCGGCCCATCCTTTATCTCCTGGGTCAAGGTCCTGTATCACCAACCAGTCATCAAAGTTAGGGTAAATGGCCTCATATCAGACTCGCTATCTTTGCGAAGGGGTACCAGACAGCGGTGTCCTCTATCACCACTTTTATTTGCTATGGCCATTGAGCCTTTAGCAGCCCATATACGAGCAGACTCGAACATAATTGGATTTGCAATGGGGTCTCTGCACAAGAAAATCAGATTACTTGCAGACGATGCCCTGCTGTATTTGCGGGATGCAGAGACCTTACTTCCTAGAGCCTTAGATGTTGTTAATACATTTGGACAATACTCTGGTCTACAGGTTAATGTTGACAAATCCCACCAAATGCCCCTCGATTCTTGTGCCCCTTCGAAACAAACCTCTGCTCTGCCGCTGCAGTGGTCATCCCAATTTACCTATCTGGGGGTTACTATATACCTGTGTGCAGGATAGGATAAACTCCATAGACGCTACTCTCCTGTTTAAAAAATATATTTACTTGCATCGTTGGTGCCCTGACAAATGTGTCAAGATTTGGCAAGATTGGATACACTCCACGCATACAGCACTGACAATCCCCTGTGTGACCTAGATCTACCCAGTGAGTTTCACCCTCTGTGTCTGATGGTTGCCCTGGGTGGCGCTCCCGCCCCAGTCCAGCATGAGGTGGAAACCACCCTAGAGCCTCAGATATTTATATTTTGTAGGATCCCTAATAAACTACTTTCGTGTCCCTAGAACCTTGTGATGTGACTTTTCCCCACTAGGAAGGGGTGGTAAGAAGGAATGCACACCGACAAAGTTTAGTTGAGATGATATCTTAGTTTATACTTTAAGAGTTCTTGATGTGTTAGTGTTAGTTCCCCAAAGAAAGATTAGAAGCGTTATCCTATTATAACGTATAGAACTGAGCAAGGCAATTGGACGCTTACTTTGTGAAGTCCGAGTGTGCGAGACAAACTCACCTATGGATCTAGATATTGAGATCTCTTTCCTGAATAGACAAACTTTTACTTGCACCGAAGTATTTTTATAATATGCTGTTTCCTTTGTAGCAAAATTAGTTCACGGTTTCGCAATATCTTGATCAATAAAACTTGATTTGTTGGTTAAAAAAAAAAATATTATGAAATGTCTATAAAGCATGAAAAATTTTCAAGACATAGTGTTGTGAAGGAAAATAACGGTTAAGTGTCCCATGGTTGACTCAAGATTGTCTCTCCGCAATGTTAGGTCATGAGTGATGAAGTGTTTTAGTTATTAGATAAATGAGGTTCTGCAGCAAGGCTCACGTCAACTGTGAAAAGCAAGCTATTATAGGTTGACCACACATAGTGAGCAGGAGCATCCTTAACTAAACTACAGACAGCTTAGGTGGGGTGTGGAGAATGCCCTCCATGGTGTAGTAGAACTATAAGTCCAAGGCAACGGGATTTACAGTAATGTAGCCCTTCCCATTCACTCTGCAGGCATTACTGAATGGTGGACAGTCAGCTCAATTGCTTAACCGAGAAGTCCCTAGAGCCTACATGGTTTATCCTCCAGGCACAGTTTGTATGAGGCTTGTTTTATTATGTAGGATTTAGTTCTAGTATTTTAACTTGACCTTACATAAATTGTACTGAGAGTCCTCGGAAAAATATTTATGTTGGAGTTAGTGAGTGTAAAGTTTCCGCTAAGGAACATGACCGGTAAACAACATCACAAAACTTATGTAGCTGCAGTGTATGTCTCTATATAGCCACAAAATTCTGTTAAACTGCACCATAGGCTGGTTTCTGTCTAATGCTCTTTATTCATTTCTTATATCTTGTATAGCATTTTTGGGGAGAAAAAAAGTTATGTATGAACCACATGCATTTTTTGTTTTATTTCATGCATTTTTAGACTGCTGTGTTATTTTTTGCGAAAATAATGTGTTTTAGGGATACATGGTACATTTTTTACTAGTTCGATTTTGTCCCATCTCCTGATCTTGCAGTGTGGAGGGAAAAAAAGTCACAAAAACACTTAAACATAACATGCAGGCACACTTTTTTTTTTTTCAAACTATGGTGCATGGGAATACAAATGCCATAAACTGTGATATCTACATCATGATGAAATTTGAAAAAAAATCGACCGTGACCAAAAGAAACACCAAAAATGAAGAAAAACCCCCCAGAAAATTAAGAACCAATGTCTAGAATGTGTGAATATAGATGCACCAGACTCCAAGACGGGACAGTGAAAGTCAGGCAATGGAGTATAATGATAAAAAAATGCAAAGATTTTATGTAGGTGTCACATAAAACAATGTCACTTATCAATGCATGGGGAGACGCCACGTCCATTCACAATGTCTCTCAGGTGGGTAAAAAGCAGTTGCTTTAGTACCCCATCCCTGACCTCGTTGTCAGGATGGGAGGCTGGTTGGGCTCTATAATTCAGCCGTGGTTGTTGATCTTCTGGTTGATTGCTCTTCCCTCATCGTGTCTCCACCGGAGGTTTTCCATCAACACAACAAAGTGGATATTCCTCAACGGTCCTAGTAAAAAGGAAATATATTGTAATCTTCTTGAATGGGAGCTGTCTTAGTTTACTCTTGATATATCTTAATAATCTTTTGCATAGGCAGATATACCTAGCTGTTTGTAAGATGTATTATCATGTCCCCCTTTTTTTTTCTCTTCCCCACTTCCTCTTCTTCTTCCCAATTCCTCCGGGTGTGGCCGCCCTTGGATCATCCCTGTTTGGGGCCACATGCCCTGCTGGGGTGTTCTGATGGAGGCCGCCCTCGGTTAAACCCTACAGTCGGCGACTTTCTAAGTTGGATAAGAAATCACCGATATGGCCCATATATGACATTTCATTTTCAGGGCTACCATGCTAACACTACAAAACCTGATGGCTCCAGTGCAGGGGATATTGTCTATTGTTTCTCCCCTGCTGCCTTAGCGGGGCTCCAAGACTTGTGATTTATAATTGATATTTCTAATGTAACAGTTTTCCGTTCTTATTGGGGAAAAAAGTGAAGTATATCCAAGTCGCCACAGCGTGGCTGGAAGGGGGCGACAGGAGTGTTTTAGTTGTTTCTCTCCGCTTCAGGCTGCTTAAAGGTCTTTCACGGATCTTCAGTTCGGTTTGTAGGTTGAGTTTGTACTATTGAGAGGATACAGTCCACACAAGGGTTACTATACTATGTTCTGGAAAAATTAGTTTCCTTAATGAAATTAGTTACATGGAACGTTAAAGGGATGCGGTCTCCTAGTAAGTGTAAGATGGTATTAAGACATTTGGAGCGCCTGAAAACTGATGAAAAGCTTTATCGCCGAGAAACAGAGGATCAACACAGGAGGTGTTGACTTGACAGGATGAAGGGACTTTGGGTAGGACAGGTTTTAGGCTCGCCGGCAGTGGATCATAAAGCGGGGGGGTACTAATTCTTATTGGTAAACAGCCGACAATGGGGGCCAATCATGCACCAAAATGGATAGCGAGAGGGCTGGTGGGTCAACGTCAAAATTAGGATCTCTGATGAGATGTTCTCCCTGAATAATATATATGGGCCTAACACGGGAGGTACCAGCTTCCTTAAACGACTGGAACCAATTATATTAAAAGATGATAGCACTTTCAAAATAGTCACTGGAGACTTTAGGTGGTATCCCATTTAGAGGACCAAAGAAGAGAGGTACCCTTACAGAATCATTCCACACAAGAACTCCCCCTTTGGCTAAATTCGTACGCAAGCTCAACCTTTACGATGCGTGTGAGAACAATTTAACCGCCAGAGGGAAGAGGAATCTGGGATCGTATCATGCCCACCGGGTCCACACAGATGTGTTTCTGAGACAAGACTAATATTCATCTCTCACAATCTGATGTCAAGGGTGGAAGAGACAACGATTGAAGATATGGTCATATCAGATCATTCTCCAGTCATGGCATTCCTATTTGACAGTATACCACGAGGATCTGACTATATATGGAAATTCCCCTCTTACCTCACCAAAGGCGAAGAATTCTGCAGGACCCTCCAGGGCTGGTGACAAGAATTCCATTATTTAGCAACTGAAGCCGGCGAGGTTAGTACTTCCCCCCCAGTTTTACTTGGGATAGGGGGGGGATCCGCCTAAGGGTATGTCCTGAGAGCATGTTGGTGAGGAGCAAATGTCTACAGATTTAAAAAACAAATGAAAGATAAAAAGGATGAAACCTTAAGCATCTTGCTCTAAAACATCCGCATACTGATGGGCGCGTGTTTAATTACTCCAGCAGAAGGGAATAAATCCCAATGGACAACAGCAAAATGTGTGTATGAGACCTGGCTAGAAAAAAGGGAATCCCAAAAAATTAACTAAGCAAGAAGCCTCACTATTTTGCTATGGTAACGGAAAACCAGGAGACGGTTTTGGCGAGGTTTCGGCAAAGTCGCTCCACCCCGCGTGTCCTTCTAGTGCCAGCTTTGAAAAATCAAGCAGGAGTCCTCACAAGAAAAGGCGAAGAAGTGGTCGAAATTCTGGTCAGGACATTAGTGTACAACAATTTATATACTGACGTGAAAGCTAGTGAGCAAAGAGCTTTCATAAACTGTCTCAAGGAGATAATAGCCAACTCCCAGGGGCCTCTCTCGGGATGAGGTCACGATCCTTTTGAGCTGGTCCCAATCAGAGGCCTGGAAATTGAAAACCGGCCATTACAGGAAAATAAGGATACAATAAATCCCCTGGCCGCAATGGCTATACGGGTGGCTGATATTCGTTTAAATAGCCTTGAAATCCTAATTTCCCCCTAGCCCTTCCTGACACTAGTAAAATTGGCTTACCTATTCCGGTGCTTATGTGATCCCCTCATCTAAGATAAGCGCGGGGCACCGCATCCAAGATAATTTCTCAGACCGAAAAGACCCGACTCGACTGGCCATATCGTCCCGATAGAGCTTTAATAAAATGTAGGCCGGGCGTAAAATTACTACTAAGATTAAGTGCGGATCGCTTGGCCCGCATTCATGCCCCAAAGCTCATTGGTAGTCAGCGCAATGTGGTCGTTCGTCCCATCTGGTTTAGGGTCCCGGGCGGTAGTGGCAAACATACGGAATGAAATTATGTATTATAATGGACGAAGTTTAGAAAAACAACCCTCGGGACTTCTCGCCACCCCGTTCTCGGCGTTTTGCTAACTATCAGACGCCAGAAAGGTCTTTTTGATACGTGTGTACTTGGGATGAGCCGATGTGAATGTCGTTAAGACAAGATAGGACTCACAGGTCCGCTCATACTCACCAAAAGGCGAGGGAGAAGAGATCCTGCGACCGACCCTCCAGGGCTGGTGAACGAAAGAATTCCAAATATTACAGAGACCAAGCGCCATTTACATTTCCCCCCATTATACGTGGATAGGCCGGGCTAGGGTAGGTCCTGAGATGGGCAAGTATGATCGTGCAAGAGTGTCCACAGATTTAAAAACAGAATGAAAAATAAATAAAACCGGTTGTAAGCGAATGCTCTAAACCATTGCTATGATAGCCTTTTATTTACTGCCATTCAGAAGGGGAATAAATCCCATCTGGTAGCAACATGCGTAGTATGTGGTGCGTATGATTTCCTGGCTAGAAAAAAGGGAATCCCAAAAAATTAACTAAGCAAGAAGCCTCACTATTTTGCACAGTTGTAACAAACAGCCGATGACTGTTGTCAATGTTTTCGAACGGGTCCTCATCCCCCGTGCCTCTGTGCGCAGCTTTGAAAAATCAACAGAGTCCCTCACGGCGATGAACAAAGGCGAAGAATGTGGGTGCGAAATTCGAATCAATCATTTTATAAACAATTAAACTGACGAAAAGTGGGGCTAGACAGAAGACTTTCCAAGAAACTAGTCCTGAATAATATCAAGCTCTCAGGCCTCTCAGGAGGAGGAAAGTCGTGCGATCTCGTGGCTTCCCAATCACCGGTCCAGGAAATTGTGAAGACCTGCCATTACAAAATCAAGAACAATAACTCCCCGGGGTGGTCCCAGATGGCTATAGCGGCGAGAATTCCTTTAAACCTTGACAATCCTAAAAATTTCCCCGAACGCCTTCGTGAACACGTATAATAGATACACCTATCCGTTACTGGATGATAGCTCCCTCATGCTATGTAATACTGTCACACATCAAGGATAATCTAGAGACCGGGAAAAAGACCCCAGTCACCCGTACTGCGGCGGATACTCGTCCCATATCTTTAATAAAAGTGGACCTAAAATTACTAGCTAATGGCGGATCGCTTGGCCCCATTCATCCCAAAGCTCATATTGTAGTAGCACCAAGAGAGGGTCTTCGTCCATGGTAAGGTCGCGTTTACAAACCTACGGAAAGTTAAGTACATTATAATGACGAAGATAAAAAACACCCGGCGGACTGGCAACCCTTTAGCTCTGCGTTTCAAAACTATAGGGAGCGCGAGAAGAGGGGCTTTTGTGATAGTGGTGGACTGGGGATGGCTTGGGACTGTCTTAGACAAGATAGGACTCACAGGTCCCTTCCGAACATTCTTAAGAGCACGTGATATGTAACCCGGGGACGCCAGAATTTAGTGTCCCACTTATATTTGGATCTTGCAAATGCCCGCTTTCCTCTTCAACGAAGGACAAGACCGGGTTGCCCCTTTTCCCCCTATCTTTTTAACCTGATAATTGAGCCCCTAGCCAGGTTCCTGACCTCCTCTACTACATGATGAAGCAATAAATATAAAAATCCGCTCAAGAGTCTTAATGCTGGCACTCGTTTGCTT
The DNA here is from genome assembly GCA_025379985.1 of Phyllomedusa bahiana. NCBI lineage: Eukaryota > Metazoa > Chordata > Amphibia > Anura > Hylidae > Phyllomedusa > Phyllomedusa bahiana. Next base: position 11,002 of record JAODAL010015001.1, read on the forward strand.
GACTGACATGAGATTATTTCTCTTTGTAAAACACGCCTGAAACGGGGTACTTACTTGCGCAGCTCTTTGCGAGGAAAACGCTTTTTCCGCGCAAAACCTTTTTTCTTCGGAAATGCGCAGGATTACACATAAATGAAACTAAATCCGAAATCTTATGAATATCTCCAAGTGTGAAGCCTAATTCTCTCTCTCACCAGGAGTAATCGCTGCTGCAAACCCCTAGCTGAACTGATTTGATCCAAGTACTTAGATACAATAGGACCCATCAGCCATTCTCCGACTTAACAGACCTAACAATTATTATTAGATTTATTTAAAGCGCTACCAGAGTTATGTTCAAGGGCTCCTGTTATCAGTACCAAAAAGTGGAGTTAACATACGATAGATCTTATGTTCAAAAAACGTACAATGATAACAGTGAAATGTGAGCTAAGACGGAGCGAACAGGAGGGAGTGAAGACCGGCGCGCGTTGTGCCGCGTCTGGGAGGGTGCTTAACAATCTACAAGAAGCACCTTCTCTAATTTTAAAAATTGTTAGGGAGTTGCATAACCTTGCCTCTTACACTTTTTGCTTGTTCGCATGATGAGCTTTTCTAGGCTACTGTACCCGCTCCAAACAATTCCGTTATTATTAACGCACACTGATGTGAAAATCATCCAGACAAGCTTCACAAATTTCTTATGGGCCCACAAAAGACCTAGAATCGCAGCTAAAAAACTCATGCTCCTCAGATCCTGCAGCGGAATCAACATGCCTGACATTCGTAAATATAATTTAGCCTAAAATCTACGGCATTGCCTTGATTGGCTGAAACATACTTCGTATTACTCCAATACGGACTTAGAGGCTCTTATAGCTGCTCCATGGAGCCTACCCACACTATTATACTAAATATACCCATATTCCCCTAAAAATTAGATCCTGTATCCTCATGAGAGACACAATAGCCACCTGGAAAATCTGCCGCAAGCTATGTTTGGGCCTTCCCGCGCAATGCTGAAGTAAGACTTATGCCCAGTAGTGTGTGTGGCCGACCCGGAATTTCCAGCGAGGGCTTGGAAACAATAAACATCCTTAGCCAATGGAAAACTTTGGAATGTATTAATGTTTGTGTCCATGGCGTTGTAGTGCCGTAGTCCGAAACTTCCTAGGCCTTTCCTTATCAGAGCTTCAGCAACTTTGTAAAATGCCTAGTTCACGATTTCTCAGAGCAGCAGTGGACAAGTGAACATTACTGCTCTAGTACTCTGTTTCACTATATTTGGAGCAAACGGGGCCGCTTTATGGCCCTTACACATATCTTGTTATAACAGAACTAAGGTGACCAGACAACTTATTTCCGAAATATTTGCAATGAGTGAAACTGCCTTTGTGGAAAGGTTAGTCTAAAAATTGTGTTACGTATTTATGAAGTTGAAAAAGTGTTGGACGCGCGAGATATATTGTTCTTTTCAGTGCTGAGTTACTTTACGGGGACTTTGGGCAGCGAGACTTTCCGTTTAAGGGGGTGTGGCCACGTACATTTAAGACATCAAGAGTGTATTTATAGAGAGACTTTAATGTGTTTGAGCGCGGATAGAAAATTGGTTTTCTCGGCTGACTTTCAAATAGTGACAATCGTCGCTCTTTAGGGAGAGACGAATCATACTATTCTGCCTTGTCGGGGCTTGAAACGCCACTGAATACGCGCGCGCTCTTAGCCGCAGACACCATAGACTGACTTAGAGACTTTTCTTCGTGAGACAATGTACCATTGTTAGTAAATTCGCGGTGTATTGTGAGAGGTATCCATGAGAAACCGAATAAACGGCTGTGTTTATAAGTAAGATAACAAAAAAAAAAAAAGGAGCCATCATTCATCTTCAGTGCTAAAGGATACCTAGCAATAATACTGTACAACTAAGGAATTTGTGTCCATTTTTCTATTAGACCACTAAATATACAGTTTAAAGGGCTGCAGAATGAATGCCCTATATTTCCTGTTACTGTTTCTACAGTTGAAAACTTAAACTTAAACTAAAAGTGGATGTGAGCTGATTACGCATTTTTTTCAATAATGGTCTATATTGTTTTTTCATAGTTTCCCCAACTGCTTTGCCAGGTTAGACATCTGTTCCTGAGCTGCCTATTCTGTCCCACAAACATGCATGGAAAAGAGCTTAGATGCCACAGTCATGCCAACAGCTGCATCCAGGTGATTTAATAGACAGAAATTGAGTGCATCTCCGATAATAATACAAGCGAGGCTCCCCACATATGTCCCAGGTCTGGAGTAGTAGTATGTGAGGCTAGGAATATAGCTTTGACTTAATTAGCGGGGTAACACAGCTCAGTAGATAACGGGCCGCTAGAAGAACTGTGAGTGCTGTGACCCTGCTCCTCAAAGTATAGAATTTATTGCAGTACATACAGCTTAACCTGAGACAATCCAGAGGTTGTGGTCTGATAATGGACAGCAGGGTAGAAAACTGCCTATCTCAAGCGATGGTCCGAGCCTCATGAGTCATATATAAGAGTGGGAGCACTCGTCATCACATAATTATAGTACATACAGGTGCCAGTGCTTCCACAGGCTTCTTATTGAATATGTATTTATGGGATTCTAGTTTCCGATCCCCCGCACAGGCATATATACAATCATATAAAAGACATCTTACCTCATGATTTACACTTAAAATTGTTATTATATGTATTGCCATTGAAATGTTGCCAGTATAGCAGAGGATTAATTAAAAGTGTTAGGTTACAATTCATAAACAGACCCGGCTTGTGTTATTTGTACTAAACAGAGGCCGGGGAGACTCTCCTGTGTGACAGTTCTTATTCCATGTCGAAACAAGATTCGATTTCTCAGTACAAACATTTGCTACATATCTGAAGCTTGATTGAAAATGGCTTCTCTCCTGTAGTGAGTTCTAGATTTTCATGTTTGAACAAGATATGACTGCACAGCAAAACATTTGGCCACATTTCTGAACATGAACAATAGGGGGGGAGGCTTTTCGACCTGTGTGGAGTTCTTTCACTGTATGAATAAGGACTTGATCTGCACAGATGAAACTTTGCCACATTCTGAACCATGAGGAAAATGCTTATCTCTCCTGTGTGAGTCGTTCATGTCGAACAGGATGGCGATTTCACAGTAAAATCATTTGTGCCGAAATTGCTGACATGGAAAATGGATTCCTCTCCCTGTGTGAGGCGTTTATCTTCATGTCGACCAGATAGCGATTTCTCAGTAAAGACATTTGCCACATTCTGAACATGTGGAAGGTGAAAATGGCTTCTCTCCTTTGGTGAGTTGGGCTGTTCATGTTGAACAAGACTTGATCTCACAGGGAGGAAAGCATTTTCCCACATTCTGACATGAGGAAGCATGCATCTACCCTGTGTGAGTTCAGTTCATGGCGAACAAGATCCGATTCACAGTAAAGACGATGTTGCCACATCTACGGCATGCGAAAATGCTTCTCTCTTGGTGTTATTCTTTCATGATGAAAAAGATATGCCGATTCGCAGTTAAAACATTTATGTGCCACATTCTGAACATGAAAATTGCTATCCTCGTCGCTGATGATTAGTATTCCTTCATGTGGAACAAGAGTGTGTTTTCTGAGTAAAACATTTGAGGCCACATAGTCTGATCGAGTGAAAAAGGTTTATCTACCGTGTGAGTAGCTTTCATTAGAACAGAGGACTTGAATTCTCCAGTAAGACATTTTGCCCACATCTGAACGATGAAAATGTCCTTTCTCTCCGAGTTAGCGGAGTATCTTTCATGTGGATCTAAGATGTGATTTAACAGTAAGGGAATAATATCTTTGCAACATTCTGAACAAGAATAGGTGGTCGCTTCAGGGCTGGATCTCACTGTGATTACAGTTGATGGAGTCCGATTTTACCTTTTTGTGACTTTAGTTTTGTTTCATAAGTCGTGGTGTGTGAATCAAAACATATGGACCTGGCTTATACAAGAATCAATTTGAACAGCTCTTTGGAGGGAAGCGGAGGAGGGTTTTTCTGGATAAATTAGCATGCCCTTCATGATGTATCTGTTTTGTAGGGGCCCCGACCAACATCTGCTTTATAATCTGATGATCATCAAAGATCCTTTTTGCGCTCCTGGAACAGACAGCCTTTGCCAAGAATAAGAACAGATTTGATAATTGTGGGGATAAATATAGGGACCATAAAAAGTTGCTTCTTGCTATTAGATAACATTTTCTATAGAGAAAATGTGGTCGACTACAAATTGCAAGGCACGGTCAGTTTGGTGAGCAAAACAGAGTTACAATGTGATTACACGTAGGCCCTCTTAGTAAGGGGACCAAGAAGATGTGAGTGTTAGGCCACTGGGGGGGGGTTGGTTATACTCGTGTGTTATGCAGCACTTCAACACGTGGATATGTATCAGTGAGTCCCAGTCACCACGTACACTCCAGTGACTGGCGGCCCAAATGAGAATTGCATTGAAAAGGGGCGTGAGAGTGTCAGATTGACTCGTGTGTCCAGCTCCCCACGCTCCCGACAGCTACAGTGCTTCATCAGCAACAGAGCGCCGTGGCTTGAGGGCAGGGACAGGACGCTCAGTATAGAAGCAGTCAGGGTCGTTGGGTCCTGTGTAAAGTTTGAAATTTATCCCATTCGTTTATTTAAACGACAAACGTGGAGCTTGATAAAAAAAGGATAAATCCCTTATAATCTCTTTCTTTATAATCTATCGTTCCTTGACGATAACCGTATAAATACAAAAACAATGTGGATCTATAGCTGGCATGTAGTGACCTTATAGGGCGTAATATTAGCTGGCCCATCACTGGATCACGTGATATGGGGGGGCCTGAGAGCTTAAGAAAGAGCCCTCTAAATAATCTTTTTGCAGCCGAACCTCCATAAGCTATTAGTGCCTTGTCCCCGCACCGAGTGCTCAAGGATTGTGAAAACTAAATTATATGTTCGGCATAAAAAAGGGCATTGCCAATTTCTGTGCGGTAGATTAAGTCTATCTTATTTTCAAAGAGATCAGTCGTTCTATGTATGTTCTTAGCAGATAGAGCTGAGAAGAGTGAGAGAGAAAAGAATCGTGGAGCTGCTCTCTCTCTTGTTTGGAATAATCTGTATCACTTTCTAAGAGGTGCTAAATAAATATCTTATTGAGTCACTGAATCTCAGGGCTGTAGGCTATAATAGGTGCACAAAACTGCTGTCAGATGAAGGCGAAATCAGTGTCAAACCTTATCGGACTATAATTCCCTAAATCCCAAAGATATACACACAGTGAAGTCACTTGGTGCGCTGAGTTATAGAGATTCTTTCACAAAACAAAAACAAATCGATTATTGAAACTGTTTATTTAGCGGTACATAACAGGTTGCAGGTAACATGTATTCCCGTATTTGCACACTGGTAGGGCCATGATGAAGTGTGCAACAGATGCATGAATGCGTTTGTACTGTTTCTTGTCACTCAACTAAACATTTTTTCCATGAAGATTTTTTTAGATCTGGTTAAGTCTTATACTCCAGGGACGCATCCAGTGGATCTTCACTCGTGTTATCTGGGGATCAAAGAAGTTGTGCTCCATTCAGTGATAAAGGTAATTTATGAAAGCATTATAATTAAGAGTGGTCACAGTTACTGGTTCTTTTGTATTGTGCACAAGGTCAAGTACAACACTTGCACACACATGGCATTCATAGGTATGAAATATAAGAGTTGCTTGTGCGATTGTTTATTTTGGGTGAGCCTAGCGATGGTCAGATGCTGGATAAGCGAGCTGGTTAGTGCAGTTATTAAACAAGAAGGAACAGAGCATTGGAATACAATTTCTACTTATATGCTCCAAAAGGTAAGTGTACATACTGAGTAGGTGACCATGTGCGATCAGACAATTGAGACAGCCACACCCCCGTAGAGAAATGCATATTAATTGGTGGAGGTGTGGAAGCCAAGGGGAATTATGGCGATTAGTCCTTCAGAGAACTGGTATGTACATTAATGCTAATATAGCTTTCCATTTAAATAATCAAGTAGAGGCCATCTGGAACAATGGCCACCTTTGTAGAGAGTGGCATTAAGATCGCTCCCAGGGAACCAGAAAGAGCACTTAGGCTCTGGAACAGCTGAAGGACATGACGGAAACCCTTTCTTATAACAGTGGCAATGACTATGTACAAATCTGAATGGCATTTTTTTTTAAATTTACGGAGCCCCCTCCCCCCCACACACAGCTGCCCACTAATATTACTGAGACATTGCTGGCTCCAGTCACTTCTAAACTCTTCAGGCCATGAATGGGAACATCTTCATAACATAAGTGGCTGCAAATCCCTTTATGGAGGTGCTTGAAAGTATTTGAACATTGTGACTGTGGTGAATGTGTGAAAGCAATGTGGGGTACATGAGAATTGGTGCAGACAATTAAAACCACAAGTTAACAGATTTGAAAATAAAGGTAAATATGCTAACCAAATCGGCTTTCCTGATAGTTTACACGCAATTTTTATAAGGCGACAAACAAAGAGACCGCGATAAATGCTTTACCTGCCATATAGCCTAATCCTGTCTTGAATACCTTCCGACAGCACTTAGGGCTGACCACTACGTAACTCCATCAGTAAACAACTGAGACTTTCCTCTCAAACAAAGGAGACACCTCTCAATGCTCTATCTACACTATTTCTGCTTCTCCTTGTTGCTGGGGACCATATATCATAATAGCTAGGCCCCCGTTAACATTATTCTCAATGTTATATACCCTTCTCTTATTGATCAACCACCACAAATTCCTGCTGGCCATTAAACCTCAGACGATTTCCCCCGACCCTTTCTTCCCATGTCCATCTCTTCGTTTCTCTGTGGACATGCTACGATCTGTGTGTAACAAGCTAACTTTCTTTAGTACAATCCTATTTCACATAACTATCCTTACTGGATTTTACTGAATCTTGGTCTGACGCCTCCTACACGCTATGTACCCTGCTGACACTCTCTTATGAGCGGCACCTTCAAATTTACTTTGGCAAATCCATCCCCAGCAATCATGATGGTGGTGGTATCTTCTTGTTTGTTATCTATTCTTGTTCCAAATCCAACCATCTACGTCCCTCCCTCATCCTTCCTTTGGAGGTGCTCTCTGGTCGCATGAGGTGAGGAAGTGTCTTTCTCTTCCTCAAAACCCTCCAACTGGCCATCACTTACCTTACAACCTCACTTCCCCTGACTTTTTGATCTTTTCTACCACTTGCTGCTGCACTGTTATCCCCTGACATTACAATATCATCTTGGGAGTCTTCAAATCTGTATACAGCTGCCATCAAACTCTCCTCCACCTTTTGCTGAAGCAATTGAGATTATAGCTGCCAATTGAGAAGTTAATGGATGAGAGCGAAGGATGATGAAGTAGATAAACTAGATATAATGCGAGGTTTACCACACACCCATAAACGAAGAAAGCCTAAACACACTGAAAAGCTGCTGATTGGAAAGCAATGAAGGAGCCAGTGTAGTGAGGAATTCTAGCACTATGGCGAGATAATACAAGCACTATAATGCCAGGCACCATCTCTGTGTGTTTTTTGCTTCTCCTCCTTATTACCTCCGTCTCTCTCAATAAGACTTTTATGGGGAACTTAACTTGATCGACACAGTGAAGGTGAAAATCCATCTCACTCTATGCTTATACGAATCATTTTGAATGTCTGACATGTTAAGAATGTAGGATTGGGGAAGGGAAGGGTGCAGATTTGTGTGAAAGAAAAATGCATTTTCTTATAAGATATATTTTATGAGTTTCCTATTTTTACTTGTATATTGATCCTATGGAAATGTTAATTATATCTGAGGGTAGAGGGGGGTTTTTTTTATATAGTACTTGTATTTAGTAAGTCTATTACCAGGGAGTGTGTAGCGGCTGCTGATCCTCCATCTCTGACCCTGTACAGATCCTACATTTGCACATCCTTGTACAAATCGTGTGTTCTTATAGATACTTTGAGGTCTCCATGGAGAAATAGGACAGCGACGTCCGGACACCTAATAGGAAACTGACACACACATAAGATACTGTCATCACCCAGACCCCTTTAGCGGTGTTACTGTATAAGGTCCCATCAACTCCATCTTCCCAGTTAGCTGAAAGAGTATCTCTAGGGTAAGAGTTAATCCTTTACTGTCGCACCCAGTTTTGGCCTACAGTGACAATGCCCCATTTTAAAAATCTGATGTATCGAAACTATGTAGGTAGAAACTTGTTAATTGCTTTCATTCATATATGTTATTTTGAGAATGTTTTTTAATGGCACATTGTACTTTAAGCTACTGATCAATTTTGGTCAATTCAGTTTCTGTTTATTTTTTCAATTTCTTAATGTTTTTGCTTGTAAGTCATACCACACCAAATAGCTAATAAGTGACCTTTACCATAGGTCTACAGATAAAGAAACATGAAACCTGGCAGATAACACACATTGATATCAGTGCCAGAATGTAGATCTCATTTATTCATGCCTGATCATGGCTTCTGTTTTGAGTTAAGAGCAAGATAATACAGAAAGATGAAGCTAAACTCTGCCTACATCCTGTACGTTACGTTGACAAAATTGTGATTTGTTGTGTTGTGTGAACGCAAAGGTGCTGTTAAGTGATGGATGATAAGTGTCACTGAGGTTCAGGGCTCAGGGTCAGGCACTGGAAAAATTTGCTCAATATAACATAACTTCTTACAGTATTACAGTAACATTCATGCCATTGTAGGTGAGGCCATTATGCTGTTGTGGCCCTCGCGGGTGTCCCCCTGGTTTAGACTATCAGGCAGGAGGACTCAGCTTTCAGGGTTGTTGTGAGACTCAGTTTGGGGGACGACTCCCTCTCGGTGACTCTTGAGTCTCTTTTTGGTTCGTTCCTGACCTTGTTCTCTATATGAGATGAGAAGTGCTATAAATTTATGTTATAGAGAATCCAGGAATCACCTGAACTCTGTCCAAAAGTGTATTCCTG
>JAODAL010015001.1:52500-55000 GCA_025379985.1 Phyllomedusa bahiana
GAATTTCAGGAAAACTTCGGTTCTGAACGAAGTTGAAGTTTGAGGTAATTCGCGGGAACAAAGCGTGTTTTTAATTGATAAAATGGCCGCAAGCACATGGCGTTACATGGGGCAAATAACTCTGGGAGAAAGAAAGGAACATCCTCAATGACATGTGCAGAGATGAAGCCAGTCAGAGACCGGCAGGATTCTGTGACGTCACCGCACTATATAAGTCCGGGCGCGACGCTGGGAGCTCATACTCCTCTCTCTGTGCCGTGCTGCAGTAGCTGAGATCTCACATAAAAGAAATTAGTTTTTAACAGCGATTTTTGCGGGGGTGTCGCAGCTTTTATCAAAGACTGCTCCTCTTCCGTTCTAATTTTGATTCAGTTTGTGGGGTATTGTAATTGAAGTCCAGTGTGGGTCCAATCCTGCTGCATATACATTTTAATACCATCTGGTCAGTTATGGAGACATTGAATATCCAAGGTTTTCTAAACCTGTTTTTGCTTTGTATTCAGTAAAAGAACGGCATTTTTACCCAAACTACATACCCGTTAATTTTTTTTTGCTCATTTCTTTTGCGCAATTTATATCCAAAGGGTTTAAATTTAAACGTTTGTGCTATTGTAGTCAGTAAAAGAAACAGTGTTTTTCAACGCCAAAGATGAGGAAATTTTTCCTGGTGATTCCTGTAGCACAATTTATATTTGAAGGTTAATTAAGTGTGTTTCTGTGTAACGGATGTGGTAGTGAATCCTCTGGACCACCACAAGCGATGGTATAAACCACACCAGGGAGCCGAGGTCCGGTTTTCACCAGAGCCCACCGCAAAGCGGGATGGACTTGCTGTGGCGGATTGCTACCAGGTCGCTACCCCTGACGCGACTTGCTTGTGGTGGCAGCCAAGGTGTTGCGCGTACCGAATCTAATAGCTCGTATCGGGGAAGGCAGAAGGTCAGGACAGGCGGCAATGGTTCGTAGTTGGGACAGCAAAGGTCAGACAGCGGTAATGTTTCGTTGGTAATGTACGGAAGCAGAAGGTATGGTACACAGTAGAACAAACAAGATACATTCTCTAGGTACAGGACGCTATCAATTCGGCAAGGTGCTAAGGAAGGGGCAGGGCTTAAATAGGATCACACACGGTGAACCAATTCACTGGACGCGGCTGTTCCCTTTGAATTTTGCCTGGTAAGTGCTGCGTGCGCACCCGGCTGGCAGCAGGAGCGCGTGGCGAGACGGAAATAGGAGCGCGGCGAGGTAAGTGGGACACAGAGCTGCCGGAACGCACGCAGCACGAGTACCGGGCTGTGACACCGGCCGCAGCTGAGGACGCTGCGGCAGTGCGGGTATGCCTGCGACCCGACAAAGGGTTTGCAGGGACACCCGTAACAGTCCCCACCCCTCTTTGGCCTCCTCATTTCTGACCCGCGATAAACTAGACAAGAACCCGATCCAGGATTGTTTTCTATTCCGCTCCCTGACCTTTCCTCTGGCCCAAACCCCTTTCCATCGACCAAACAGAAATCTCTCCCCCCAAACGTCTTCAGGCCAAAATTTCCTTTGGACGGTAAAAGATTGAGGAGTCAGCACGGAGGCGGGGGACCACTGACCGAGAGAACCGGTTTATGGATGACCGATTCAACAGGGGACGTGGAAGGATTTTTGGGATGCGCATAGTAGGAGGGAATCGAGCTTGTAGGCCACCGATTGATAGCGCCTGAGGACTTCCAAAGGGCCTAAAAAACGAGGACCCAGCTGTAGTAGGATTTTAAAGGGAAATACCTGGCAGGACGCCACACCTTATCCCACCGGAACAAAAGAAGGAGGGGTCTTCTTTCTTGTCCGCTTGGACCTTCATACGGGCCGAGGCCTGGAGCAGAAGATTGCGCTCACATCCCAACGGCAGATAGGTCCGACCAATTATCCACCGCAGGTAATCGAGGAGGCAGAGAACAGCGGAAGGGTGGGCGGGATCCGGACCGGAAGACATGAATGGGGGATGCCCCAGCGGAATCAGAGTCCAAGGAATTCATATGGAAAACTCATGCCCATTGCATAGACTGGACCAATCATCTTTCATTGAGATACGAAGTGGCGGAGATAGGAACCCAAGACTTGTTCGCTCTCTCCTCTTCCCCATTTGATTGCAGATGGTACAGCGGAAGAGAAGTCCGTTCCACTGTAGTAGAGAACAGAGCTGCCAAAATCGCGAGACGAATTGAACTCCCGATCCAGACAATATGTAGGGAAGTCCTCAGACTGAAGATATGTTTAATAAAAAAAGATTGGCAGGTCGAGGAGCAGAAGGGAGACCGGGCAAGGGAACGAAGTGTGCCATTTTCGAAAAATGGTCAGTGACCACCCAGATAATCGTATTACCTTCAGAGAGAGGCAGATCGGTGATGAAGTCCATGGCATTTTGGCCCCAGGGACTGTTCGACCCGCAGAGGCTGTAGCAAACCTCCCGCAGGTTTGAGGTGCAGTGATTTTGTTGCGGGCACAGGTGGGACAG